>KV014994.1:28794-39216 GCA_001598015.1 Dorcoceras hygrometricum | reverse complement strand
ACAATGCTTTCCGATTTTTACAGATCTTCGGTCTTCAATATCTTGATCGTCATCTCCACCGTCTTCGGATGTCCTCCCACTAAATCTAGTAATTTACATTTAAATTGACTATGACAGATAAGGGATAAATTTATCAAGGGGTGGGAACGGGCCACAAACAGGCCCACTTTAAATGATAATCAATATATAAAAACCGAAATCAAATAGAACCTATTGCATACACCTAACATATTGGGCACGGCTCTCGATCACCCAAATCATGCAATTAATCTAATTAACATGCATAATTTAAATAATCTAATTATTTATCGTAAAATCATATTCCAATTACGAAATCGTATTTTATAATAAAATCGCATTTTGCCGATAAAACAATTTTAATCAACAAAATCATATTTTATTACAAAATCACATTTCATAATTAAAATCACATTTTACTAATTTTAATTGTATCAATATTGGGTTTAAAACAATTTTAGGCCCAAAAACTTAAAATTTCAAAATCGATCAAAACCGGGCCCGACATCGCATACCGACCCGAAAACTTCACGGGCTGCCCAGGACAGGCGAACCAAACCCTAAAAGAATTCAGACCAGCCGTCACGACATCGCCGGAGACGCGCCGGAGCGACGGCCGTCGACGGCGGCGCCGCCACCACGAAGAACTCGCGGCGGCAGCGCGCGCACCATCGCGTCGTGCCCGCGCGCCCAGCGTCTTGCAACGTCGACCTTTCATGTGCAACAGGTTGCACACTCCAGCGGCGATTGTGCGCCAAGCGACGCGGCGCTCCAGCAGCCAGCCTTCGACCAGCGGCGTGCATCGCCTTGAGCAGCTTCGCCCATCGTCGACCAGCAGCGGCCGGCAGGTTGCGCAGGTCACTATCTATCTGCATGCTCAGAACATCACAATGTTCCCTACCAATGAAACATTGTACTTTGCATCGCAGATACTAGTCTCGAACTCGGGTGGCCTTATCCTCATTTTGACGGCCCAATCGACTAGGAACATGTTCAGAATACACAGCGACTATTAGATGTGTTTCATGATAGCCGTCATACCCACTATCACATCTAACATACGCTTTAGTGTATTCTAGGTCTTTACTAAACACAATTGTAAATCATTACACACATAATGAAAGTAAAGAATGCCATATAACAAAATGCGAATATCATATATAAAGATCGTTTGTACAAGAGTCTATAAAACCCACACGCCACAAGTTGGCTAGTTGGGCATCTACTCTAACACCTTACTGGACGTGAGGTAAATACATGGAGGTTGCACTTGTTGCAATTGGGCTCTACCTTTTGAGGGTCATGGTTGGTTGATATTATTCGGGACCATGATTTCTTGATTATACTCTGTATACCCACTAAGGAAACTTGATTTCTCGATTTCATTAGAGGGTGATGAAATCGTTAACATAGTGGGAGGGTAATTCATAAAACTAAATGACCATACTTTATGTCTTAGCGTTTTTCATAAATAGTTAGTAATGCATGTCTGTTTTCCTTTCAGTATAAACTGCTATTACAATGTCTTCAATCAAAAATCCACTTGCGGCTATTCTGGATAGCAACAAGTTCACTGTTTTGAACTACAAAGATTGGCTTTGAAACCTCAAGATTGTCTTGGCTTCGGAGAAACTTCTCTACACGCTAGAGAAGATCCCTCCGAAGGAATCCCCTGCCGATGTCAGTCCTGAGGAGCTGACAAAGCTGAATAAATGGTGGGATGACGAGCTTAGGGCACGGTGCTATGTGATGGCATCGATGTCCAAAGAAATGCAGCGACGCTTTGAGAAGACAGAGTATGATGCTGGCATACACCTTCATCTCAAGGAACTATATGGGGAGAACTCTCGAACTGAGAGGTTCACTACTGTCAAGGAGCTCATGACGAGCCGCATGCGTGAGGGGACTTCGGTCCGTGAGCATGGGGTTCGTATGATTGGGCTCATTGAGAAGCTAGTGGGCCTTGATATCACGCTTCCACATGAGCTATCTGTGGATCTGCTTCTCCTCTCCCTCCCAGCTGCGTTCGACCCCTTTGTGGTCAACTTAACATGAACAAGCTGGAAGCCACCCTTGAAGAGGTGGTGAACATGCTTGTCGTGTTCGAAGGGACCATAAAGAAGGACAAGCCCGTCCTCCTTATGGGCTCTTCTTCCTCTGCGAAGAAGGGGCCCAAACGCAAGGGAAAGAAACGTTCTGCCCCTACGAAGGAGGGAAAGCCCACCAAGAAGCCCAAGGAAGGGGCTTCAAAGCCGAACAAATCTGAGGATGTTTGCCACCACTGTCACAAAATGGACACTGGAGGAGGAACTGTAAGGATTACCTCGAGCAGTTGCGAACTGCAAAAGGTATGTTCTACATTGAAATAAATATGTCTCTTAATTCGACTTCTTGGGTACTTGATACCGGATGTGAATCTCATATCTGCAATGATTTGCAGGTAATGACAATAAGCCGGCGTCTTAGAGAGGGTGAGACCCACTTGAGGCTTGGAAACGGATCAAGGGTTGTTGCTGTAGCTATAGGAGATGTTTATTTATTTCTGTCTTCAAATTTTAAGTTGTTATTGAGAAACGTTTTATTTTTTCCCGAATTAATAAAGAACATCATTTCTGTTTCTATGCTTGATAGTGATGGATATTCTTGTCATTTTGCCAATTCGATTTGCAATATATACAAGAATGAATGTTTGATTGGGATTGGGAAACGCGAAAACGATCTGTAAACCTTAAAATTGAAAGAAGTTCCAACTCGCGATGTGGAAACACATACAACAACAATAAAAAGAAAAAACCATAGTTTGAACCCGGCACAACTTTGGTACGCTAGGCTAGGTCATGTTTCCTTGAATAGGATGAACAAGTTGATTAGGAGTGACATGTTTGATATGTCTGATATTAACTCCCTACCAACTTGTGAGTCTTGTCTCAAGGGAAAAATGACTAAATTGCCCTTCACGGGCAAAGCTGAACGAGCTGAAGACCTACTGGATTTGATCCACACTGATGTGTGTGGCCCACTTAGCATTGGTACTAAGTCCGGGCACACCTACTTCATCACCTTTACCGATTATCACTCTAGGTATGGGTACTTGTACTTAATGAAGCACAAGTCTTAATCCTTTGAAAGGTTCAAAGAATTCAAGGCTGAAGTGGAAAATCAATTGGGAAAAAGTATTAAAACACTTCGATCCGATCGAGGTTGAGAATACTTGAGTACCGAGTTTCAAGATTATCTTAAAGAGAATGTGATTCTCTCACAGTGGACCCCTCCGGCCACACCACAGCTCAATGGTGTAGCGGAGCGTCGTAACCGAACCTTGATGGACATGGTTTGATCTATGATGAGTTTCACTGAACTTCCGACATCGTTTTGGGGCTATGCACTCGAAACGTCGGTAATGTTGTTGAACAATGTCCACACCAAGGCGGTGGATAAAACTCCATATGAGATATGGATGGGAAAGCCACCCAAATACTCATACTTGAGGATTTGGGGATGTCCTGCTTACGTGAAGCAGACAGTGGGAGATAAGCTGGATAATAGATCCATCTTATGTTACTTTGTTGGGTATCCAAAGAATTCTATTGGATACTACTTCTACTATCCCAATGAAACAAAAGTGTTTGTTTCTAGAAATTCCACCTTTCTGGAAAGGGAATTTCTACTTGATAGAAAAGGCAAGATAGTAGAACTCGAAGAGGTTCGAGAACCAACTGAAGTACCAAGTGAAGAATTTCTACTTGATAGAAAAGGCAAGATAGTAGAACTCGAAGAGGTTCGAGAACCAACTGAAGTACCAAGTGAATCTCCCGCACCTCAAGACCCAATACTTGATATGGACACACCTAGGAGATCTTAAAGGGTTCCTAGGGCTCCGGTTAGATATGGTTTCCTCCTTGAAGATGATCAAAGTGATCAAACTCTTGGATGTGATCCAAGAACCTTCAAGGAGGCGATTTTCGATGCTGATTCTAATTTATGGTTTGAAGCGATGCAATCTGATATTGACTCAATGCATTCAAACCAAGTTTGGACTCTTGTTTATCCTCCCGAAGGAATAGTTCATATTGGGTGTAAATGGATATACAAGAGAAAACTTGGGCCTGATGGTAAGGTACTGACCTACAAGGCACGACTGGTCGCGAAAGGTTACACTCAAAGACAAGGTGTTGACTATGACGAAACCTTCTGACCAGTCGCAATGTTAAAGTCAATTAGAATCCTACTAGCCATAGCCGCATGGTACGACTATGAGATATGGCAAATGGATGTGAAAACTGCGTTCCTTAATGGAAACATTAAGGAAGAAATATATATGACGCAGCCTGAGTGTTTCACATCTGTAGAAAGTGAGCATAAAGTATGCAAACTTCAGAGATCGATTTACGGTCTCAAGCAAATATCGAGAAGTTGGAACCTGAGATTTGATGAAACGATTAAAAAATTTGGTTTCATCAAGAATCCCAAGGAGCCATGTGTGTATAAGAAGGTAGTTAAAAATGTTGTGACATTCCTCGTACTTTATGTTGATGACATCCTACTCATTGGGAATGATGTAGGAATGTTTCAGTCAACTAATGTATTGTTGTCTAGTAGATTTCTCGATGAAGGACATGGGTGAAGCATCCTATATTCTAGGAATACAGATCTATAGAGATAGATCAAAAAGGATGCTCGGACTCACCCAAGATACCTACATCGATACCATACTTAAGCGGTTCTCTATGAAAGAGTCCAAGAGAGGACACCTACCTATGTGCCACGGGGTCACTCTATCTAAGCCTATGTGTCCAAAGACTGATGAGGAGATAGAGAGTATGACACGTGTGCCATATGCCTCGGCAATAGGTAGTATTATGTATGGCATGATCTCAACTAGACCAGATGTCGCATATGCTCTGAGTGTCATGAGCCGCTACCAAGCCAACCCTGGCCAGATGCATTGGAAGGTCGTGAAAGATATTCTTAAGTACTTACGATGGAGGACTAAGAATATGTTCATGGTCTATGGGGGTGGTGAACTGAAATTGGAAGGCTACACTGATTCTAGCTTCCAATGTGATGTGGATGATTCGAAGTCAAACTCTGGTTTTGTATTCATGCTCAATGGTGGTGCTGTCTCTTGGAAGAGTTCCAAGCATACACCATCACGGATTCAACCACTGAGGCTGAGTACATCGCAGCATCAGCTGCTGCTAAAGAGGCGGTTTGGATGAGGAATTTCATCCAAGAGTTGGGCGTAATCCCTGAAGGAGTTGGTCCAGTCCCGGTGTACTGTGACAACATGGGTTCCGTTGCGCAAGCAAAGGAGCCTAGGTCTCACCAAAGATCCAAACATATATTGAGGAAATACCACATAATCCGGGATATTGTGGCTAGAGGTGACATAGCAGTCGAGAGAGTCGCCTCTGCCATACACCATCACGGATTCAACCACTGAGGCTGAGTACATCGCAGCATCAGCTGCTGCTAAAGAGGCGGTTTGGATGAGGAATTTCATCCAAGAGTTGGGCGTAATCCCTGAAGGAGTTGGTCCAGTCCCGGTGTACTGTGACAACATGGGTTCCGTTGCGCAAGCAAAGGAGCCTAGGTCTCACCAAAGATCCAAACATATATTGAGGAAATACCACATAATCCGGGATATTGTGGCTAGAGGTGACATAGCAGTCGAGAGAGTCGCCTCTGCAGACAACATTGTTGATCCACTTACGAAGCCCTTGCCAGGACCGTTTTTTGAAAAACATCGTGAAACAATGGGACTGCGTCTGATGAGTAGTTGGATTTAGGGCAAGTGGGAGATTGTTAGAGCAGGTGCCCAACTAGCCAACTTGTGGCGTGTGGGTTCTTATTGACTCTTTGTAAAACATCTTTAATTATGAAATTCGTATTCTTTTATGGCATTCTTTATCTTCATTATTTTATAATATTAACAATTGTGTTGGATAAAGACCTAGAATACACCATAGTGTATGTTAGATGTGATAGTGGATATGATGGCTATCATGAAACACATCTAATAGTCACTATGTGTTCTAAACTCGTTCCTACTCGATTGGGCCGTCAAAATGAGGATAAGGCCGCCCGAGTTTGAGACTAGCATCTGCGATGTGAAGTACCACGTGTCATTGGTAGGGAACATTGTGATGTTCTGAGCATGCAGATGGATAGTGACCTGGTGATCTATCGAACTACCCTCGTTCGGACTTTCCAAGTGGTTACCATTTGTCGAGTGGATTAAGTCCGAGGTCTTGGTTGTACAGAGTAGCCCTTATTACTCGAAACATCATCGAGACTCTACATGATAGGTGCCTCACTTTGACCCATTTACCGACTCAGTTGGGGTCATCAGGTGGCGGGATTGGGTGAGGTCCCGATGCACGTAGGATTCTATGCTTCTTTGTCGAGGATTCACCGCTCGTCCTTGTGCGTGGATATCCTAGGCTATCCGAGGAGAATAGTGTGACAAATCATTGGCCAGAGTACTTGATGTGTTTTAGGTAAATGGGTTTGCCTAGTAACACACGCGATGTCACTATTTCATCTCCAAGATGTATGCATGGTTATTAGATCTCTAGAGACTCTCGATTTACCAATGGTCGTTGATCTGATCGTGATATTTGTGCTGAAAGGACCGTACTGTACGCTAACCATGACCAACTGGTTCTTGCAGGCACTATCAGTGATACCTAGGGGATCATGGGGCGATGTTGCTAGACGCTCTTACCATGATCCGATGGGCAAGTCCGGAATTATGATTTCGGAGTCACAATTGTTGTGAGCCCACGGCTAGCTGTATCCCTGAACCATTGAGGGTCACACAAGTACTGGTTTCTCGATTCTCGCACGGAAATTGAGCTCAATTTGTTGAGTATAGGAGGAGGAAGGATGGAAGTGCGACTTCCTAAAATTAAACAGGGTCAAAAATGCAATTTCCCTAAAGTTTAGGCTAGTTTGACTATCCTTGAAACTTGCAGGGGCCAAACTTCTATTTCGGATTAGGTGGTCCGAAAAATTGTTTTGCATCATAATGCTCAGTTTTGTAAACTGTATAAATCGGTTCGATCTGATCATCGATCGGGATTATGATGAAGCCACTGCCGTGGACTTGAAACGAATGTTCATATGGGCATGGGCCCGACCCAAGCCCATTAAGGCGGTTCAAGCCCATGAAGAAATCTATATATAGGGCCCTAGGGTTAGAATTGAGAGATATACCAAAGCCCAAGATTTCTTCCTCCCTTCTGCCCACTCTCCTTGCGCCGCCGCCTCCCTTGCCGTCGCCTGTAGTCACCGACGCGCCGCCGCCGCCTCCTGTCGCCACCGTCGGACTTGTTCCGACCGTCTCGACGAGGAGATTCCGTCAGTGAAATCTTCGCCGCATTTTCTAGTACAGACCGGCAAAGGAATCGAGAATCCAGTCGTGGACCGGATTAGGAGGACGACAACCGCCTACCGTTGAAGTGCCGATTTTCTCATGAAATTTGTCGGAGCCAGGCGCCTAGACGCCAGCAAGGTACCAATATAAACATCCTATGCATGTTTAGTTGCTGTTATTATTGTGTATTGACCGTTCCCGGGTCCAAATTTTTTAAAACTTCCGTTGCGCCCCGGGAGCGTGATCCGGATCCGTCGCTGTGTCCCGAGAGTGGGATCCGGATCCGCCGCTGTGCCAACACTACATTTTGTAGTCTGATAGCATTTCGGCCGATTTTTTATTCCGTTCAGGTAACTCTTTGGGTAAGTGTTAGATCCTACCTTGCGCTTCGTTTAGAGCTATCTGTTGTGCTCGAAGGGTAGGACAGAGCTGGTTGAGCTCATAGCTCCCAGTTACAGTTTCTGTATTTTACGTCCCTGAGCTGGTTGTTGTTGTACGCTCCGGTCTTGGTAATTCCATGTGAGCAGCCCGCTGTGAGAACTTGTGAACTAGTTTTTCTTTGTTGTTGAGCTAATCCTTGTTGACAGGGTGCATGTATTTGAGCACCTGGGTAGCTCCCATTCTTTCACATGCGTTGTGGCCTTTTGTTCTAGCTTGTGCTGGTACTTCGTGTGATTGAGCGTTTGGGTAGCTCACATTCTCTCACATGAGTTGCGGCCATCCCTATAATCTGTTTGTGGTTGGTACCATGTGTGATCGAGCACCTGGGTAACTCCCATTCTCTCACACATTCGGTGACACTACCAGTCTTGTAATTCAGATGTGTGCAGTCCTTTGGATCCACTGATCTCCCTGTTCTCATGCATAGAATCGCATTTATAACTTGCTCTATCTATTTGCTGTTTTATGTTGTTCTCCGTACTAGGGTTTGACCCCTGTCCCACTGGTGCTGGATTGTTTTGTTTGCATATGTGTTGTTCTGGTTATCCAGGATTCTCAACTGGTCGTGGAGATGGCCCAGCTGGTGGTGCCCCGGGAGGTAGATATAGTGTCTCAGTTATGTATATTATTTATATTAGGTAGTAGAGCAGTCTCGGGGGAATACCCTGTGAGGATGTGATGTTCTATTGCTGATTTGGAATGTACCCTGTTAGGGAGTCATACTATGCTTGTATTTGTTATTGTATCTGCTATTGTTGGTTTTCGGTTGTTGTAAAACCAATATTTTGAATATCGTTGTATTTTAAAGTATGTTTTCTATGACAGGACAAAGCCAAAAATTTTAGCCACTTTTTAAATTCTTCCGTGATTGTATTTTGCGTGGTTAATCTATGTGTTGTGCACCGGGCCTGACATGCCACGTCATCACTTAAGTCATCAAAGCTGGTTGATTCTATACGTGAACACAAGTCATTTAATCTCGCAACTGAATTTGAACGAAAACTGGTCTCATCGAAGATGACGTGAGCTGATTCATCAACCGTCAAGCTCCGGTTGTTAAACACTCTGTAGGCTTTGTTCACGGCTGAGTATCCAAGAAATACACCTGCATCAGATTTTGCATCAAAAGCTATTAGATGCTTTTTGCCATTGTTATGAATGAAACATCTGCATCCAAACACCCTGAAATAAGATATGTCAGGTTTCTTGCCACTCCAGATCTCATATGGGATAACGCCATGATTATGCCGGAATCAACAATCATAGTTCGAGCAGCTTCTTTTAAAGTACGATTTCTCCTCTCAGCTAACCCGTTCTGTTGAGGAGTTCTCGCTGCTGAAAGCTCATCCTTTATTCCAATATCTTCCAGATAAGAGGATAGTTTTATATTTAAAAACTAAGTACCTCTATCACTCCTTATCCGGTTGATATTGCAAGATTTTTCATTTTGCAAACGTTTTAAAAGTTTTATCAACTGGACAGCGGTCTGATCCTTTGATTTTAAAAACACCACTCATGTATATTTTGAAAAATCGTTAATAACAACAAGGGAGTATTTTGTTCCCCATAAACTGGCTACAGGTATCGGACAAAAAAGATCCATATGTTAGAGTTCCAAACTTCGGGCAAAACTATTACCGCTTTTCTTTTTAAAAATCGAACGAATGTTTTCCCAGCTGACACGCTGAACAAATCTTGTCTTTTGAAAAATTTATTTTGGACAAAACCATAAACCAAATCAAGCTTATTTAAATTGGCAAGTGTTTTGAAATTCAGATGGTTCATTGTCTGGTGCCACAGCCAGCTCTTGGAAGAGTCAGCTGCTAGGAAAATCTGTTCAGATCCCAGTTGCTCTGACCAGTTCACTGTGAAGGTATTCCCCGATCTTTTCCCTACTAATACTGTCATACCATCTGGATTCTGAATTGTGCACTTGTGCTTTTGAAGGTTAAATGATCACACAACTGACTTATACTAATAAGATTATAACACAGATTTTCAACAAGAAGGACATCAGAGATTGAAATGTTACCATGTGAGTTGTCACCAAAAACAATTTTGGCTCCTTTGTGTGGCATCAGATTTGATAACAACTTTGGATTGTGTTAGAGTAGATGCCCAACTAGCCAACTTGTGGCGTGTGGGTTTTCTAGACTCTTGTACAAACAGTCTTTATATATGATATTCGCATTTACTTATATGGCGTTCTTTACTTTCATTATGTGTGTAATGATTTACAATTGCGTTGAGTAAAGACCTAGAATGCACTAAAGCGTATGTTAGATGTGATAGTGGGTATGACGGCTATCATGAAACACATCTAATAGTCGCTGTGTATTCTGAACATGTTCCTAGTCGATTGGACCGTCAAAATGAGGATAAGGCCGCCCGAGTTCGAGACTAGTATCTGCGATGCGAAGTACCATGTTTCATTGGTAGGGAACGTTGAGTAAAGACCTAGAATGCACTAAAGCGTATGTTAGATGTGATAGTGGGTATGACGGCTATCATGAAACACATCTAATAGTCGCTGTGTATTCTGAACATGTTCCTAGTCGATTGGGCCGTCAAAATGAGGATAAGGC
>KV014994.1:15263-26901 GCA_001598015.1 Dorcoceras hygrometricum | reverse complement strand
AATCTCTGGCCAGAGTACTAGAAGTGTTTTAGGTAAATGTGTTTACCTAGTTACACTCGTGAAGTCACTATTAGATCCCAAGATGTATGCATAGCTATCGGATCTTTAGCGACTCTCGATTAACTAATGGTCGTTGATCTGATCGGGATATATGGATTGAAAGGACCGTACTGTACGCTAACCACGACCAACTGGTTCTTGCAGGCACTATCAGTGATACCTAGGGGATCATGGGGCGATGTTTCTAGACGCTTTACCATGATCCGTTGGGCAGGTCCGGAATTGTGATTCCGGAGCCACAATGATTGTGGGCCCACGTCTTGCTGTATCCCTGAACCATTGAGGGTCACACAAGTACTAGATTGGAGATTCCCGCATGGATACTCAGCTCAATGTGTTGAGCAGGAGAAGAGGATTTCGGGAAGTGCGACTTCCTAAAAGTCAACAGGGGTCAAACCGGGGTTTCCCGCTGTTGAGGGGCAAAACGGTCATTTTGCACTGGGTTCTGAAAAATGTTTTTTCAGATCATAATATTCAGTTTTGGAAACAGAGTCGATCCGTCCGATCTGATCGGTGATCGGAGTTACGGTGAAGTCTCGGTGGTGGAGATGAACTGAATGTTCATCGTTGGACCGGTCCAAGTCCAACACCTAAGCTTATTTAATTAAGCCTAAACCTAGACTAAACCTAACACTTGACAACACTCCCAAAACCCTAAGTGCTTGTTGATAGCCACCCCTTCCCTCCTCTCCAAACGCCGCCGCCGCCGCCCGCCGTGCGCCGCCGCCGCCGCCGCCGTCCGTCGTCGCCGGAAATTCGTTTCCGGCCAACTCGACGAGGAGAATCCGTTCATGCAGAATTCGTCAGTGCTTCTAGTGCAGGCTGAAGAAGGAGTCTCGGTTCTGGTCGTGGACCGGATTGGCGATATCTAACGCAGTCTACCGAGAAGAGTCGACGTTATTGTAACTACGGTTGGAGCCAGGCACAAGTGCCAGCAAGGTAGTGGTTTTGAACCCCCTATGTATGTCGATAACTGTTATCAATTTTTCGTATTGATCGTCTCCCGGCTTTTAATCTATGTTCTTCCGCTGCCTCGCAGGGGGGCGGATCCGGATCCCCAACAGATTGCCAGTCATGTGCCTCGCACACCCGCTATCCAGATACCATTTGTTTGAGTCCTCCAAAGCTGTGTACCTGTTATCCTACAATCATAAAAATAAACTTTTGGTACCCAATTTTACTTGGGTCCAGATCGGATTACCCCTTTCGGGACCCATACTTGAATTACCTTAACAGTTTTACCAGTATGGATGTCCAGAACGGTTCGTGCTAAATTATTTTGTGATCTGTTTGATGTTGTACTTTGACCATTCAGATCACGCTTGGACTGAACCTTTACCCATTTAGCATTCGTTGAACCACACCTTTGCTGGTTCAGAACAGACGAATTAGGTACAACTTTCGCCTTATCCTTCTCAAGTCTGTTCGTTAGCCAGCTGGGCTTATAGTTCTCAGGCTTAATATAACCAATACAATTTTTGCCCTTACGGTTCAGTTGTCCAGTGAACTGATCATCGTACTTGACCAACTCACAAACGTCATGTATCACACTGGCTTTGAAAAAATTCATTTTCTTGAATTTATCACCAGCCATATCTGACTGAGTACATGTTTCCTCAAAGTTGCTTTCACCAAAGCTGAAACCTAAGCCAGATTTGTCATTTAATGGCTTCTGGGTCTCATGTAGCTTACTTAAGGAAACCAAAGACTTAGTCCAGGAACTCATCACATGATTTAATATTTCGTTTTCAGATGAGAGCTCACAGGATTTTGCTCTCAAAGAATCATTCTCAATTTTCAGCTTACTCAACTCAGTTTGTAAACTGTCAGATTCCCCAAGATGAGCAGTGTTTGGTTCAGCTTGAACTATTTTTCAAACCATTGTTTTCAACTTTAATTTCCTCGAATGTCTGGGACAGCTTTCTGTACTCATGGACCATTTCATTAAGTGCATTAATGAGGTCCTCTCGTGTAAATTCACTATTAGAGAAGTCGAATACTTCATCTTCAGTAGTTTGGTTTGCCATCAAGAAGTGGACTTCTTCCTTCTCGCTCTCACTCGATGAGCTGCTTGATATAGATTCTGAATCTGAGTCCGCCCAATTTCTATTGCTCTCCTCAGCAACAAGTACCTTCCGACCATTCTTCTTCTTGGGCCTCTTCTCAAATCTATTTCTTCTTTTCTCTATGGACCACTTGTCATCTTTCTTAGGCTTCTTGCAATCAGCTGCAAAATTCCCTGGTTTGCCACAGTTATAACAATTTTTATCAGTAGAAATCTTTTCTGACTTATGTGCATTGTTATAATTGAAAGAAGGGTTTTGAGTTATTCTCATAAATTTCCCAGACTTCTTTACGAAGAGGGACATGGCGTCGTTGCTTATTAGCTCTGCTGTCTTTCTCGGTGAGCTCTGTTCTGACACTGTAGTAGCAAGAGCCTTTGTGGGTTGTGAGGTTGATGGCTCAGCCTCTGATCTGGTTTCCAGCTCGAACTCATATGCTTTAAGATTTGAAAAAAGATCGTGGAGTTCCAACTTGTTCAGATCTTTCAATTCTCTCATCGCCATCGTCCTCACGTCCCACTCCCTTGGCAGTGCTCTCATCACCTTGAGAGCCAGGTCTCTATTTGTATACTCCTTGCCAAGGCTCGTCAGCTCGATCACGATAGAGCTGAATCTCTCGTCAAATTCTGTCATCATCTCTCCTTCTCTCATTTGGAAGATTCATACTTCTGTTGGGCAACCGTCAGCTTGTTCTCTTTTGTTGAATCGTTGCCTTCGTAGAGCTGAGTCAGCTTATCCCAGATTTATTTTGCCGTAGCGCAGGTATTTATCTTGCAGAACATGTTTTTGTCCAACGTCTTGTATAGTATGTCCTTTTCTACGTTGTCCAGGTTGGCTTTCTTTTTATCCTCTGGTGTGTACTCAAGTCTGGTCTTCTCTATCCACTGAGGAGCACCAGAAGTAATAGCCATAGCTGTATTAGCCTTCATAATCTTCATGGGTCCATCTGTTATGACAAACCACATGTCATCATCTTGAGCGGCTAGTTGGCCTTGCATCTAGATCTTCCAATCATCTTACTCCTCCTTAGAAAACATAGGAATTTTGTTGTGAGAAGTAGACATATTTGAATATAATCATTGAAGATTAAACTGTTCTCTAACTGAGATGACAAGGCTCTGATACCAATTGATAGGATCAATATGATCAAAATAAGTAATAAAATAGGCTCAGGAGTTCAGAGAGGGGGGGGGTGTTTGAATGAACTCCTTTGATTTTCTATTTCAAATCCTTTTAAAAACGTTTACAAGCCTGTGCTTAACTCAAAGCTGAGTGACCAGCTTTGAGGCTCTCAGTTCAAATATGTTTTCTCGATTAACAATAATGTGCGGAAATAAACCGATTAAACAGTGAACAGTAAATAAATAACGATGCAAGTAAATAGATAGGGTCAAGAGTTTGTTTCTGGAAGTTCAGATATCAATATCCTACGTCTCCCCTTCTTCCTTTTCAGGAAGGTTCCACTAGACGATTTGATGGTTACAGCTTCTGCAAACACCCAGTCACTTAAGCCTAGCTTAAAGTGAACTCCTAGCAACCAAAATCTACGCAGACTCCTGTACTGATTACAATAAAACGTATTTTTAGAACTGCTTCAAAAAACAAGTTCTTTATAGACTCTGTTTTGAATATCTCAATTAATAGAACACACACAGAGTTGTAACACTTCTGGTTTCTTACACAATAAGAGTATTTTGCTAATGTGAACCAGAAGGAAATCTCAAACGTATTTATAATTAAGAACTTCAAGGATATTTCTTCGAGATTTGAAGAGCTGGGATATCAAATGGATTGACTTAAAAAAATTATCCCGAGAGTTTGAAAGATAAGCGCAACAAAGACAAAAACCAAGAGAGACAGTAGTTGTAAATCTACAGAGAGCTTTCTCTCTTGAATCTCTTCAGCTATTTATATGCATCCATCTTAAACGGTCATTTAATAAGCCAGTAGACACAAATCATTTTTGAATATCTTTATCGTACTGAGCATTTATTGTGCCATTAATGTTGCAATAAGGTTTGTCTGTTTGTTGTTAGACCTTAGTATACTTTATACTAGAAATGGCAAAACATCGACTGAACCAACTCTGCGTTCTGTACGATATACTCCAAATAGCTCTCATATTGAACAACTTTAATCCAATTTGTCTTACAGGCTTTATACACTTTAATCTCGATCGTTGAATCACCTGGAGCACATAGTTGTTAAGATCTGAAGCTGTGATCTGAAATCTGTTCGGCTCTGAGCTGAAATCTGCTCTAAGATGTTTCGAATGTAAAAGCTTCACAATCTTTCTTCTTTACGAATTTCTCCCTTTTTGTTCTCTTTAACTATATCTTTGTCAAATCTGAAATCCCTCTCTGTTCTGTACCTTAGAAACTTCTGGTCTGATCTGATCTGTAAGAAATAACCCTCTGAACCAAATAGATTCTGTACTGAACTGAGTCTCTGAACTGAATAGTTCTGATCTGATCTGTTTACAAAACCTCTGTACTGAACTTATATGTAAACCTCTGAACGAATCTCTCGGATCTGAATTACTCGGATCTGAATTGTAAGATACGCCTAGTTCAAATATGAACGGATCTGAGTCTCCAATTACTTATAATCAAAATCTAATAGAACCCGATTACTTCAAATCTGAATCTGAATGAATCTGAGTCCCCGATAACTTCTAATCCAATTCTGATAGAACCCGATTACTTCAAATCTAAATCTGAACGGATTTGAGTCCCCGATAACTTCTAGTCCAAATCTGAACGCCTTATATTCAGTTCTTTATCTTGTTTTCATTATCACCAAACTTATAATTTTATCTTAACACTATAACATAAACTTTTCTCAATTTCTTTAGCTTTAAACAACCCCGTTCTTTGTTCTCTTGAATTATGACTCAGAAGATATACGTAGGTCAGTGGTTTGATCAATCTATCATGTGTATACAGGCTCTGATGATTAAATCCCAAACTATATGAAGGAGTATATAGGCTCGTCAACCCATAATCCTTATCCTTCATGCTTGAAGGGGTATATAGTTCGTCAACCATAATCTTTGTCCTTCCTATGGAGGGGCACAATGGTTCGCCAGCCAGCGTCCTCACCCTCCCTCTGCTGGCCGTCTGTAATCTTTGCCATAAATCACTTTAACTTTGAAATATACTTCCTTTAAAACTTTCTGGAAAACTTTATTTACTTTCTGTAAAACTTGTTTTCTCTGCTTTTCTTGGTCTGAAACATATTGCTTTCTTATATGGTTTTCTATTTTAAAACTCTTTTGATGTCCGAATATTATTGGGAGTTCATCGGAGTTCAATCGAAGAAGAAAACTGGAATCATTTCGGACTATAGAAACAAATATGAATAGCAGAGCTCTATACTGAAAGACTATCTCTTGAAATTGGGTATAAATTCGAGCAAATTAGAGTTATACCTTTGAATCAAATCTAAAGAAAGAAGAATTAAACTTGAAATTACTGTATCAGTCAGAATGAATTTGAACTGGATCAGCTCGGAGTAAAGCAGCATGCGAGTGTACTGGGTCAAAATAGAAAATCAGCTCTGGGTTGTTTGGTCAAATAAGGTCAACTTAGACCCGACAATCAAATCACGAGCAGACTGCACAATGAAATCAGATCACAAGCGGACTGTACAATGAAATCAGATCGCAAGCGGACTGGAAACTGAAACAGACCGCGACTTAAAAATCAGCTCGAGAAAAATAAGCAGATCACGAACTTAGCTCAATAATAACTAACGGATTATAAGATTTTCTTAGTCTGAGGTAATCGAAAATATCTAAGGAAAATTCCAGAAATAAGAACACGTAAGCTGCTTGTAAGCTACTGAACAAAATACGTAAGTTGCTTGTACGCTACTTACAGAACATCCTAAAATTTTCAAAAAGAAATTGGATCGAACATCGTAAGACATTTACTAACAAAACTTTTCTGAATCAAAACTTCATCAAATCAATACTTTCTCGAAAAAACATCATAAACTCAATTGTGTTTGAAAAACTTCAAAGAAAACGTTTCTCAAACCTTTAAAACTCATACAAGCATGCAAGAAGGAAATCAATATATGATTTCGAAAGTGCAGCAAGAAACAGAGTTTATTTGCCTCAACTGCTGAACACAACTAACAGAAATCCCCCGACGTTAAACAACTTACATCGCGATCCAAAAATCACTTTGTAAGAGTTGAAGCTTTCGGTCGGTTGGTGGAGAGATTTTCACCGGTTTAAACTGGAAATTCTTTTGAAAGAGTTTGATTGTGGTGTGTTTCAGTTTTTTTTATTCCTCTATTCACTTCTTTTTTTATCATAGAAATCTAGTTTTGGGACGGAGATACGCGTCCTTATCACGTCCATAAAGTGATTATACATTTATTTAAAGGAAAACTAATAGCATGAGCTCATCATTTTAGAAAATATCTTTAAAAGAACCGATTCGTACACAAGAAGGCATAAACCAAACCGGATTTAAAATAGGCTGAACCGTGCTCGCTAGTATTCAACCGGTCAACTCGTGTGAACCGGGTTCATGCTCTAATCTGAAAATTCAACTTGGACGAAAATTGAATCGATGAATTGAAGCTGAAGAAGGGTACTAAAAATAGCAATTAAATCCTTAAAAAATTTAGATCTATATGGATTTATGGATTTCCTGGGCGTTACAGAACATGTGAACTCTATCTCGATCAGAAAAATTAGTTTGTCTTCTAGTATTCTGAAAGCTTGTACAAACTAATTTGTCTGAGCTGATATCATTATGGTCTGGTCTAAACTTTGTTCTAGTCTGATCTGGTTTGGTCGAAGCTTTGATCTAATCTGTTGTTCTCTTCTCTAAGCTGCTCTGAGCTGATCTGCTCTAAGCTGTTCTAATATGAGTCGTTCTGCTCTGGAGCTATTTCTGGCGCTTGTTCTCTAAGCTGCTCTTTTTCTTATCTGACCTAATCTGCTCTAAGCTGATCGACTCTCTCCTGATTCTATCTGTGTTGCTCTGTTAGAGTTAATTTCAGAAGTTTTGGTGAAGACAAATAAAAGAAAGTAAAAGGGATTAATCAGCTCAAAGGTAAAAGAACTGGACAAGGCTTACGACATTTATCAAAGAAACCAGATCGGAGCTGAGCCACGCTGATAGAAGGATAAACCAGCTCAGAGTATTTAAGGTGTGCTGGTTAAGATCAAACCAGCTCAACATATCAGGCATGCTAGGACAAACCAACTCAAGGTTTTTCAGGTGCTCTGGTTAAAGACAAACCAGCTAGGTACTAATTCATGCTGGTTAAAGTCAAACCAGTCCAAATATACTAAGCCGGATAAGAACATATCAGTTGAGATATTTCAAAAATTAGAAACAGAAAGTGTTCAGATCAGTTCAGAAGAGCAGAAAAATATACTATGAGCTATGAGCTATGAGTTAATGAGCTACCTTAATTCCTTATAGAGTTCTTAATTGTTTTAAAGTTGAGAAAACAAATCACAGCTGAAGTGATAAGTGGTGTCACAAACAAGCTGGAAGACCAGTTAAGTAAACCAGCTCAAAGCAGATTTACAGAGGTTATCTGTAACGCCCCAAAATCTATAGGACCACATTTATGCATTTTATTGATTTCATGGGCCAAATTGGCAATTTTAAATGTTATATATCTGCTGATTTATTAAGGTTAGCAGGTAAGATGCGCTGCGGCTGGTACCAGCAGGCAACTCCAATGAACGATGCACGAGCTGGATTTTAATTCGATTGAAAAATGTTTTAAGGAGGTGAAATGATTTCTTTTGGAAAAGGTTTGGTACTTTACAAATTTAAAATGATATGAAGGGAATTTTACTAAACTTTAGAAGTGTGTCATGATTGATTTCACAAGTAGCTTGCCACTAATCCCTTTCATATAAAAACCTGTTTTCAAAGTAAGATTTTCATCATTTGCAAAGAAAAGTCTTAAAGTGTTCTTAAAAAATATTTCCAGAAGAGTTCGTGCGTTGCTCAAAGGGAGATTTCTGCAGGAACTAGCTGTTGTCGCAAAGCTTTGTTTAAGGCAAGTAAAAGCTGATCCTTTGCTACACAATTTGAAGCATATATTGTGTTTTTATGGATCTGCTTGCCTGTATGTTTAAGTTATGTTTAAAGTTCATGTTTGAAATGATTTAGACATGAAAAGGAAAGAAAGATAGGTTTGAAAATGATGTTTTTGATGTTTATGATGCTTCCAGTATGATTTCCAGAAAGTTTATGATGTTTTAAATATACTGAGGATTCGAATTCAATTCCAGAAATGTTATGAATGTTCTTCTCGCAGTAGTTGTAATATCAGAATTTGATAACTGTGTAATCGGTAGATGCTGGTCGAATCATTATAAAGTATGGTTTGATAGGCAACGGCTGATGGTGTAGTTGTTGTTTTGATATTACAAATGTCGAGTTATGTTCCAACAGCTGTATCTCTTTGTTAGGATTCAGCAGCTGCATTGTTATATTGTTTACGAATGTTCTTCTTTTTGCTGTGATATCGGGATTTGATGATTTTGTGTAATCAGTAGTTGCTAGTTGAATCAGTATAAAGTCTGGTTTAATAGGCGACGGCTGGTAGCGCGATCATTGTTTTGATATTACAAGGGTCTTTCGTAAATGCCAGTAGATGCGCTGTTCATCAGCAGGTGCATCTTTCCTTGTTAAAACTAGCAGTTGCGTTTCCTTTGTTTGAAATCAGCAGCTGCATTGTTATCGTAAAAGTTCAGCAGCTGCATTTCTTTTGTTAGAATTCAGCAGTTGCGTTGTTGTCATAAAATCAGCAGATGCACTGTTCACCAGCAGATGCATTCCATAGTGATAGTTCAGCAGTTGCTTTATTCATTTCTAAGTGCTGTTCATTTCAGCTGGTATTAGTCTTGCGACTGATACTATTCATTTAATCATGTTAGCGCTTTTCCTTACGACTGATTGATGCGCTAACGACGTCGTTTCTTTAAGTTACAAAATATCAGCAGGTAGTCTTGTCATCCTATCTTCTATTCACTCCAACGACATCGTTTCATTTAAATACGATTGTTTTTAGTAAAAAGTCTTGCAGCTGGTTTCTGTTTATTCCAGCTGGTTCATTTTAATTATATTCGCGAACAACAGAGAGTTTTGTTTCATAAGTGCTGTTCCATTCTCTTGCGACTGGTTTTCTTTTCACCAGTTCCCTCTCAACGATATGTTTCCAAAGTCGAATTAGATTCTCAGAAATGCTTTTAAAATGGGAATCAAATGTTTAAAATTATGGAACCCTATGATTTACAGAGTTTCAAGGAATGTTTAAAGAAAGGATTGTTAAGGAACAAAGCTATTTTAGATTATGGCATAGATAGTTACGGTCACCAAGGAGAAGGGTGAGCAGTTGTCTAAGATGTCGACTGCCCTTTCATATGAGCTATATGCTAAAAACTGATATCGGGAGTCATTTTGATCAAAGTTCAAATTGGACCACATAGAACTTATATGCCATGATCAACTGAAAATGATATTGAAATTAACGAGAAGCTGGGCTATCATCCCCTATTTCTGCCATTGAATGTTTATTGAACTGTTTACGAAAATTACATTGTTTATTGAAGTTCCTTAACATATGTATTGAACAGATGTCTGCCTGCGTTTTATGAAATTGTTACTACTCAGATTTTACTTGCTGAGCCTTTAGGCTCACTAGCTTTTAAAATGGTGCAGGTGCGACAACTGATGGAGGAACAGCAGGTGAAACTTGAAACCAGCAGCTGGGTGTTGTGTTTATCCAAGGCCTACGTTTTTCGTGTCTCAGTTGTAGCGTTTTGATTTATATTGTACTGTATTAGATCAGTAGAAACGGTTGTATATTTACTTAGAATATCAGCTGTTGTAAATCGCAATTGCAATTATCAATACAAACTGTTTTTCCGCTAAATGTTTTTTAGCAGTTTAGCGCGCGAGTTAGGTACCTGCTGGTTTTTGAGATTATCGTTTGTTTTGTTTCTTTCAAGTTATGGAAATACAGCCTATAGCGATTATTCTTTTAGCCTTTCTTTATTACGTAATTTTACTTACCCTATTCTCGTCGCCCGTTCGGGTTCGGGCAGTTAGCGCGCGAGTTAGGTACCTGCTGGTTTTTGAGATTATCGTTTGTTTTGTTTCTTTCAAGTTATAGGAAATACAGCCTATAGCGAATTATCTTTTAGCCCTTCTTTTATTCGAAAATTTTTATTTACCCCAATTCTCGTGGCCCCGTTGGGTTCGGGCATCACAACATGGTATCAGAGCAACGTTCCTGAGATAAACACACGCACCATCATCTGGATCAAAGTTCATCGTCTGTTCTTCTAAGTTGTGAGTTTATTTTCAGAGCATTGTCTTTTATTTTAGCATGTTCTGATTTATGCATGTGGTGGATTATGGGCTATAGAATATAGAATGGCAGGAAGAGGATGAGGAAGAACTAGAAGCAGTATTCCTCTAGAAGAAACTGAGAGTGATAACAATGCTAACGTCACTCAATTGTTAAGAATGCTGGTAGAATAGAATAACAACAGAGGCAATGGCCAATCTTCCAGCTGCAGGGGACCTAGTAATGACGATCCCCAAGGGAAATTTAGGCGCCAGAAGCCTAAGGAATTTAGTGGAACTACTGATCCACTAGTTGCAGAGAGTTGGATTAAATCCATGGAGATTATTTTCGAGTACCTCCAATTGTTTGATTTAGATAGGCCAAGGTGCGCTATCTACATGCTAAAGGAAGATGCGATGATTTGGTGGGAAGGAGTCAAGTTGTCTATGGATCTGCTGAATCTCACATGGGCAGATTTCAAGCGAGTATTCTACGAGCAATACTTCACAGCGGGAAAGAGATCTGAATTGAAGAGGGAATTTTTGAACCTCAAGCAAGGGAGTTTAACCGTACAGGAGTATGTGCGGAAGTTTGAAAGAGGGTGCTATTTCGTGCCACTGATAGGAAGTGACCCAGAAGAGAAATTGAGTCACTTCGTGGAAGGGTTGAAGACTATGTTTAAATTGAATGTTAGGCTGTCCGTGCCAAGAACTTACAGGGAAGCAGCGGATAGAGCCCTGCAAATTGAAAGAGATTGGAAAGATCTTGATGAAGAAAGGCAGCAAAAGAGACAGGCCTTTCAGCAGAAGGATCAAAGGCCATTTAAGAAACAGAACAAGAACCAGCAGAGGCCTCAGGAGCAAAAGCCTCTACAAATTCAACCTATAAGCTCCGTACCTGCTGGTAATAATAGGCCATTATGTCCTAAATGTCAAAAGCCTCATTTGGGACAATGCAGACTTGGACAAAATGTCTGCTACAAGTGTGGAATGCCTGGACATATTTTGAAACATTGTCCAAAGTCTAAGCAATTGGTGACCAGTAGGGCCTATGTGATGACGGCTGATCAAGCTCCTCCAGAGTCAACAGTGGTTACAGGTGAAATTTTGGTAGCTGGATTTCCTTCTCTAGCTTTGTTAGATTCAGGAGCTACGCATTCATTCATTTCTGCTGAGTTT
>KV014993.1:134747-163185 GCA_001598015.1 Dorcoceras hygrometricum | reverse complement strand
GACGTTCCTCGTACTTTATGTTGATGACATCCTACTCATTGGGAATGATGTAGGAATGCTGCAGTCAACTAAAGTATGGTTGTCTGGCAGATTTTCGATGAAGGACATGGGTGAAGCATCCTATATTCTTGGAATACAGATCTATCGGGATAGATCTAAACGGATGCTCGGACTCACCCAAGCTACCTACATCGATACCATACTTAAGAGGTTCTCTATGGAAGAGTCCAAGAGAGGACACCTACCTATGTGCCACGGGGTCACTCTATCTAAGTCTATATGTCCAAAGACTGATGAGGAGATAGAGAGTATGGAACGTGTACCATATGCCTCGGCAATAGGTAGTATTATGTATGGCATGATCTCGACTAGATCAGATGTCGCATATGCTCTGAGTGTCACGAGCCGCTACCAGGCCAACCCCGGCCAATTGCATTGGAAGGCTGTGAAGGATATTCTTAAGTACTTACGAAGGACTAAGAATATGTTCATGGTCTATGGTGGTGGTGAACTGAAACTGGAAGGCTACACTGATTCTAGCTTCCAGTGTGACGTGGATGATTCGAAATCAACCTCTGGATTTGTAATCATGCTCAATGGTGGTGCTGTCTCTTGGAAGAGTTCCAAGAAAGACACCATCGCGGATTCAACCACTGAGTCAGAGTACATCGCAGCATCAGCTGCTGCTAAGGAGGCCGTTTGGATAAGGAATTTAGTCCAAGAGTTGGGCGTCATTCCTAATGGAGTTGGTCCAGTCCCGGTGTACTGCGACAACACGAGTGCCGTTGCGCAAGCAAAGGAGCCTAGGTATCACCAAAGATCCAAACACATACTGAGGAAATAACACATAATCCGGGATATTGTGGCTAGAGGTGACATAGCAGTTGAGAGAGTCGCCTCTGCGGACAACGTTGCTGATCCACTTACAAAGCCCTTGCCTGGACCGTTGTTTGAAAAACATCGCGAAACAATGGGACTGCGTCTGATGAGTAGTTGGCTTTAGGGCAAGTGGGAGATTGTTAGAGTAGATGCCCAACTAGCCAACTTGTGGCGTGTGGGTTTATAGACTCTTGTATATGAAAATCTTTATATATGATATTCGCATTTGTTCATGGCATTCTTTACTTTCATTTTGTTGTATGATGATTAACAATTGCGTTGAGTAAAGACCTAGAATGCAATATAGTGTATGTTAGATGTGATAGTGGGTATGACGACTATCATGAAACACATCTAATAGTCACTGTGTATTCTGAATTAGTTCCTAGTCGATTGGGCCGTCAAAATGAGTATAAGGCCGCCCGAGCTCGAGACTAGTATCTGCGATGCGAAGTACCATGTTTCATTGGTAGGGAACATTGTGATGTTCTGAGCATGCAGATGGATAGTGGCCTGGTGATCTATCGAACTACCCTCGTTCGGACTTTCCAAGTGGTTACCATTTGTCGAGTGGATAAGTCCGAGGTCTTGGTTGTACTGATTAGTCCTCACGACTCGAAACGTCATTGAGACTCTACATGATAGGCGTCTCACTTTGACCCGTTTGCCGACTCACTTGGGGTCATCAGGCGGCGGGATTGGGTGAGACCCCGATGCATGTATGAGTCGATGCATCGTTGTCGAGGATTAACCGCTCGCAGACATGCATGGATATCCTATGCTATCTGAGGGGATAATAGTGTATAAATATCTGGCCAGAGTACTAGAAGTGTTTTAGGTAAATGGGTTTACCTAGTTACACTCGCGATGTCACTATTCGATCTCCAAGATGTATGCATGGCTATCGGATCTTTAGCGACTCTCGATTTACAAATGGTCGTTGATCTGATCGGGATATATGGATTCAAAGGACCGTACTGTATGCTAACCACGACCAACTGGTTCTTGCAGGCACTATCAGTGATACCTAGGGGATCATGGGGCGATGTTTCTAGACGCTCTTACCATGATTCGATGGGCAAGTCCAGAATTGTGATTCCGGAGCCACAATGGTTGTGGGCCCACGGCTAGCTGTATCCCTGAACCATTGAGGGTCACACAAGTACTGGATTCGAGATTCCCGCACGGATACTGAGCTCAATGTGTTGAGCAAAGGAAGAGGATTTCGGGGAGTGCGACTTCCAAAAAGTCAACAGGGGTCAAATCATGATTTCCGCTGTTGAGGGGCAAAACGGTCATTTTGCACTGGGGTTCTGAAAAATGGTTTTTCAGATCATAGTATTCAGTTTTGGAAACTGAGTTGATCGGTCCGATCTGATCGGCGATCGGAGTTATAATGAAGTCGCGGTGATAGGGATGAATCGAATGTTCATCCGTTGAACCCGGGCCCGTTGGGCCGGTCCAATTCTATCACAAGTCTATTTAATTAGACTTAAGGGCTTCAAATCATAACACACAATCACAACTTGATTAAACCCTAACCCTAGCTCTAAAAGCCGCCGCCCACCTCTCCTCAAACCTCACGCCGCCGCCGCCACCACCGCTTTGTCGGAATTTATTCCGGCCAACTTGACGAGGAGAATCCGTCCGCGCCGATCTCGTCAGGCCTTCTAGTGCAGGCTGACGAAGGAGTCTCCCTTCCGATCGTGGACCTGATTGATTTAATCTACCGCCGCCTACCGTGAAGTGCCGGTTTCTTCGCGAAACTGGTCGGAGCCAGGTACGAGTTGCCAGCAAGGTAATTAACTAAAACACCCTATGAATGGTTCATAGCTTGCATGTTTTGAATTGTATTGATCGTCTCCCGGCCCAATTTTTGTTCTTCCGCTGCCTCGCCGGGAGGCGTGATCCGGATCCGCCACGGTTCCCCAACAGGAATTTCGAAATTTTTGTTTGAGGGGGAGGGGAGTGTCAAAGGCATGTTCTTGTAAAAGACAAAATTCGAGGCATTGAATGATTTGTGACAACTTATGATGAATGTATGATGAGCTTATGGATCCATGTGTGATATCATGGTGAAGTGGCGACTTATGCGCTTATGGATCCATGTGTGATATCATGGTGAAGTGGCAGCTTATGGATCCACGTGTCGATATCATGGTGAAGTGGCAACATATAGGTGTGACATATAGGGATCCCGGCTTGAGGTCGGGTGAACCACACCGCCACGTACGTTGGTTTATAGATTGATCAATCGACTATGGTCGCACTTCAGGATACGACTCATATGTTTTTCATGTTAAGTTATGTCATGCCTTATACGTTATATGATATGTTATGATATGAAACGTATGAAGAAATGTTTTAAGATCATGCACGCATTCATGTTTTAACGTTATTTTATTACAAGTATGTGTTTGCATGAGATTTTATTAGTATGTACCTTGTTATGATATACGATAGAGCATGATGAGCCTATAGGCTCACTAGGTTTAAATGGTGCAGGTGATGACCCTGCTGAGTTTACACCGACTGAAGGTGAGGACATCTGAGCGCCTGTTGCAGCAGTACCCCTTGACCGCAGCGATGTTATGTTTTGAGATGATACAGTTTTAGATGTTGGTTTTAAACATTTACTTTCGATCTTTTACTCAGTTGATTTTTATTTCGTTTGGATGTTTTAACGTTTTTAAATATTCCTTTCCTTTATCTATGTTTGGAGTATGGATGAGAATGTTTTAAAAGGGAACGAGTCACACTTTAAGTTTAAGTATTCTGCACATGTTTTAAAAAAAATTTCTAGAGTCTGGTTCGTTTCAGTTGGTATCAGAGCGGTGGTTCTGGTGGGGTACTTGTCTGCTGCGTGGAGCTCATAAGTCGCACTACCAGTCTTTGAGTTTACTATTTTATTTTTTATGTTTATGTTCGCATGCTGCATGTTTTAGTACTGCATGAGGTTTGTCCTTAGAGTTTTAAGTTATACGCTTAGTCATGCACTTAGATTTACGTGATAAGGTTTCGGTGTGCATTCATGCCTCCCAGACGTGCTACAAGTACGTAACTTAATTTCCGGGACGAAATTTATATAAGGGGGGAGATTGTAACGCCCCGAATTCAGATTACGTGAGAATGCGTACATGATTAGGTGGAAAATATTTTTAGATGATTACATGTAGTTTTATATGATTTATTTATGATTTTATGCTGCAAGGTATGCATGTGTTGTTTTTCAGCCTGTTTGAGTTACAGACGCGTGGACGAGATTAGGGCAGACCGAAATGAATATTTGAGATTTTTAAGTTATTTGATTTTTAAGAATGAAATTATTTTATTTTAAGCAACAATATCCGAAAATTTGACTTTTTATGATTATTTTGGAGGGGAACCCATTTTTCACCTATACGGGCTGGTATATTGAGTTTTAAGGTGTTTTAAAATATTAAGAGGCCTTGATTTCGAAAATATTTAATATTTAAAGCTAAGATAGAGTTTTAATTATCTTTTAAATTAAAGAGAGGGGCTAGCATGTCATTTTCCACTTCCTTTACTTAATTAAATCATAGGGGTCATTTGTGTCACATTGTATTATTTCTAAACACCAAGTATAATCAAACCTAGCCTCCCTAAAACATCAACCAGCCGTACTCCCCTCCCCCTCAAACACAAATTTCGAAATTCCTCCATTCTTGGTCAAGTTTGGTGATCCAAAGCCGGTGGTGCCCCGATCTCGCGTCTACAACGTTGGTAACTCGCAAATCTCTACTCCAACCAAACCAGGCATGTAATATCTATTCATTTTCTCACCATTTAAGCCATATTCAACTGTTTTTAAAATTTAATGCATGAATTGTATGTGATTTATTTATATCTATGCATAATGTTTGAGATCCATGCATTTTTAATAGTTTTCAAAACGTATTTGATTCGTTTTCTTGTGATGATTCGGACATAGTCTGTTCATGGGGCTAATTTTGGTACAAGGATGGTCCAGGTAGTTAGCCCATCGAGTTAGGATCACGTAGGTCCAAACGGAAAGCGATTTGGTTAAGGAATGAATTAGTTATGAATTTTAAGATCAGCACGTGTCTTGGCTTGTTGTCTGTGAGCGACAGTAGAATGTTTGGGGTCCGATACGTTGATGAATATGGTCTGTGTGGTTTAGGTTGATTTCATAAGATAGCCCTTTGAGTTAGGGTCACTTAGGTCCAAACGGGAAGCGATTTGGTCGAGGAACGAATTAGTTATGAAATTTATGGCTAGAACGTGTCCTGGTTGAAGTCTGCGCACAATCATTAATTTTTTTTGAGTTTTGTTTGTTCCAGTGACTCGTATATTGAGTTAGAGTGATTTGGGTCAAAATAGGGAGTGATTTCGGTAAGAAATGGATTTTTAATGATTTTTAACGTTTTGTCGCTCGAAATGAGTCTCGTCGGGTCATTTTTGTGAAAATTTAGATTTCGAGTCTTAGAGTTTGCTAAAGTTCGTGGATGATTTTATTTGATGTTTTAAGCATATTGTAAGATGTTTTACATTATTTTTATAATTTATTTGATTTATGGGATTTTTGGCAATTTTAGCGTATTTGGCCGAATATTTTAAAGTCAAAGTTTTACAGTTAAAATCCTTTTATTTATGGGCCTAATACTTTTATCAAATTTAAAAGTCAAATTTTGGTCATGGGTCTTTATTTAGTAAAATTTTAAATGTTTGAATTATTAGCAATTGATTGAGTAAATTAGAATTTTTAAAGGTTTAATTTTATACCTTGGACCGGCCGGTTCAATTGGTCCGATTTGGCTGGTTCGGTTGGACCGGGTGGATTCGTCTTGTTTCGAGTCAAAATATTTTAAAGTTGTTCCGAGTTATTTTAATTATGGACATGTTGTTTTTAATTTTAAGTCAAATGTCCAATTTTAAAAAAATAGCCAGATGTTTTTAAATTGATTTTAAAGTCAAAATTGATTTTAAATAAGTCAAAATTTAATTAAAAGAGTCAAGGTTTTAAAAGGATGAACATTCGTTTCATCGTCTAAGTTAAGAATGAGGTTTAGTCTAGAAGTAGTGGGCGAGGCCCCGGAACCATTACTTTAGCGAAGTAGAAAAAATGTAGAAATCCGTAAATATATATTTAATTATATATGTAGTATGTTATGTACGTAAATGTTTTAAAGGAAAGGATTAAATATTACTAACGGGCTAAGCTTTTAAACTTGCATAATTTTACGAAATGCATGCATCATGAATGTTTTATGAATGTCAAAAGCATGTTCTTTTAAAAGACAAAATCCGAGGGATTGAATGATTTGTGACAACTTATGATGAATGTATGATGAGCTTATGGATCCATGTGTGATATCATGGTGAAGTGGCGACTTATGCGCTTATGGAACCATGTGTGATATCATGGTGAAGTGGCAGTTATGGATCCACGTGTCGATATCGTGGTGAAGTGGCAACATATAGGTGTGACATATAGGGATCCCGGCTCGAGGTCGGGTGAACCACACCGCCACGTACGTTGGTTTATAGATTGATCAATCGACTATGGTCACACTTCAGGATACGACTCATATGTTTGTGAACCACACCGCCACGTACGTTGGTTTATAGATTGATCAATCGACTATGGTCACACTTCAGGATACGACTCATATGTTTTTCATTTACGTTATGTCATGCCTTATATGTTATATGATATGTTATGATATGAAACGTATGAAGAAATATTTTAAGATCATGCACGCATTCATGTTTTAACGTTATTTTATTACAAGTATGTGCTGGCATGAGATTTAATTTAGTATGTACCATGTTATGATATACGATAGAGCATGCTGAGCCTATAGGCTCACTAGGTTTAAATGGTGTAGGTGATGACCCTGCTGAGTTTACACCGAATGAAGGTGAGGATATCTGAGCGCCTGTTGCAGCAGTACCCCTTGACCACAGCGATGTTATGTTTTGAGATGATACAGTTTTAGATGTTGGTTTTAAACATTTACTTTCGGTCTTTTACTCAGTTGATTTTTATTCCGTTTGGATGTTTTAACGTTTTTAAATATTCCTTTTCTTTATCTTTGTTTGGAGTATGGATGAGAAATGTTTTAAAAGGGAACGAGCCACACTTTAAGTTTAAGTATTCCGCACATGTTTTAAAAAAAAATTTCTATAGTCTGGTTCTTTTCAAGTGGATAGGGCTGTGAATATTAAGGAGAGTTTTTTGGAAGCACAGAATCAGGTTCAGCCGACAGCTGGACGTAGTTTTCAACCCATGCCAGAAGCAACGCATTCGTTTCAACCTCCCCAGACGCCGCAACAGTCGAATGCCAGAGGTTCAAGCCTTGAGGAAAATAGTTCAAGAGATGATCGAATTCGAGTTCCTCGGGTTTTTTTAGCTCCGGTGGTAGTGGCTCTGGAGGAGTGTCGTGTGGTCAGTGTGAAGGTAGGCATATGACTTCTCAGTGTCGTGGAGTTTAGGGTCTTTGCCATAAGTGTGGGAAACCTGGACATTTCGCAAGAGTGTGTCCTTCGATGGGGGGACAACCTTCGAATCAGTTGCAGCAAGGTTCAGCTGGTGGATCTTCGCAGAGACCGCAACCTTTTGCCTAGACCCAACGATCAGGATTTCAACCACGAGAACCATCTAGGTTCGGAGGATCTTCTAGACCTCAGTTTTCGGGACCGCTGCAAGCTCAAGTGAATGCCTTGACGAGAGAGCAACCTGATGATATGCCTGGAGGAGTTATTGTAGGTACTTGCATTATTTTTGACTTTCCTGCACGAGTTTTGTTTGATACTGGAGCATCACACTCTTTTATATCTGATTTGTTTGTGTATGAGTGTGGGTTGAGTGTTACCCCACTGTGATATGTCGTATCCGTTTCTACTCCTGCTGGCGTGTGGTTGTTGTCCCGTGGGTGGTTCTGGATTGCATTATTAGATTTGATGCGAATGTGTTGGTGACGAATCTGATTTCTCTGGAGATTAGAGATTTTGATCGTATTTTGTGTATGGACGTGCTGTCTAGTTATCTAGCGACTATTGACTGTTTCCATGGTGTATTGAGGTTTAGACCTCAGTTTGGAGAAAAGTGGGATTTGTACAGTGCTGACTCGTGATCGAAGATTCTGCTAGTGTCTGCCATGGAGATGTTTAGCCTGTTGTCGCTAGAGAATTCAGGGTTCATGATCTATGCCCTGGATGTTTTCCAAGAATCGCGAATAGAGTTGAGTGATGTACCTATTGCTCGAGAGTTCCAAATGTGTTTCCGGATGAGATTCCCGGATTCCCTTCGAGACGAGAGATTGACTTCAGCATTGAGTTGGCACCGGGGACAGCCCCGATTTCAAGAGCTCCGAATCGGTTGGCGCCAGCTGAGTTGAGGGAACTTAAGGATCATTTGCATGGTCTCCTAGAGAATGGATTTATTAGGCCGAGTATGTCACCTTGGGGAGCCCCGATTCTCTTCGTGAAGAAGAAAGATGGATCTATGAGGATGTGTGTTGACTTTCGATAGCTGAATAAAGAAACGATAAAGAATAAGTACCCACTGCCAAAATTGATGACCTGTTTGATATGTTTCAGGGATCGGCAGTGTACTCTAAGATTGATCTGCGATCTGGTTATCATCAGTTGCGGATTAGAACGCTGATGTGGCGGAGACGATGTTCCGTATTAGATACGGCATTATGAGTTCCTTGTGATGCCGTTTGGATTGACGAATGCTCCTGCTGTCTTTATGGATTTGATGAATCGCGTCTTTAGTGAGTATATAGATCATTTTGTAATTGTCTTCATAGATGATATTCTGGTGTATTCGAGAAGCTATAGAGAGCATAAGGAGCACTTGAGGTTGGTGTTGCTGAAACTGAGAGACTCACAGCTCTATGCGAAGTTTAGTAAGTGTGAATTTTGGTTAGATAAAGTGATCTTTTTGGGTCATGTCATATCTGCACAAGGTATGTCGGTGGATCCTAGTAAGGTCGAAGCAGTTCTTAACTGGGAGCGACCAAGGAATGTTTCGAAGATCCATAGTTTCTTGGGTTTGGCTGGCTATTACAGGCGTTTCATTGAGGGTTTTTCTTCGATATCCTGGCCTATGATGCAGTTGACCCAGAAGGATAGAAGATTTCTATCGACAGACGAGTGTGAGTCAAGTTTCTAGTTTCTCAAGGAGAATTTGACTACTGCTCCTATGCTGGATTTACCTTTGGGTTCTGGAGGTTTTGTAGTTTGTTCCGATGCTTCTCTGAATGGTTTGGGCTGTGTATTGATGCAGAATGGGCGAGTGATAGCTTATGCGTCTTGACAGTTGAAGCCCCATGAGACGAGATACCCCGTTCACGATCTAGAGTTGGCTGCCAACGTTTTTGACCTGAACATTTGGCGTCATTACCTGTATGGCAAGCAGTTTGTGGTGTACACCGAGCACAAGAGTCTGAAATACATCTTCACTCAGTCAGATCTAAATATGAGGCTACATCGTTGGATGGAGTTACTAAAGGATTTTGACTGTGAGATTCAGTATCATCCTGGGCAAATGAACTTAGTGGCAGATGCTTTGAGTGGGAAAGCTCAACCGACGATGTTGACGTCGTTGAGTATATCCAAAGTCCACGAGAATTTGGGGACTTTGTTAGGATCGATTTCCCTCTAATTGATTGCATTCACTAGCTATTAGTTAAATAACCAGCACTTAGAGGGTATAACCAGATCGAATGAAAGACGCAGGATCCAGCTAAATGCTAAAACCGGTTCGCAATAACTAAGCTTGTTCCAGCTGGTTGTTGAAACCAGCTCAGTAAAAGAGCGAGCGCTAATCATGCTGGTTTCAGCAGCATACTGAAACCAGCTCGATACAAAATCGAGTGATCTGGTTATTAAACTTGAGCTGCAGTAGCTCAGTGCTCTAGAATACTTGTGCACTGAGATACGGATTGAGTAATGAAGTTAAATCATGCGTAAATAACTCAAACTGCACTCTTAAATTCGAAGGTCGTTTTAAACAATTTTATGCAGTTGTAAATATGCAGTGCTTATGAATGAATGCAGAAAGCAGTAAAGTAATACGCTGATTTGTTTGTGGAAGTTCGAAGCTCAATCTTCTACATCTCCTCTTCTTCCGTAACGGGAAGGATCCACTAGAAGACTTTGATTACAACGACCCTCGCTGCAACCCACTCCTACGACCCGCAGTTGCAAGAACTCCTAGCCACACCACTGCACACCAGCATGCAAGCTGTGTGTATCTAACTCAATTCTTTACTGCCTCAGTGCGAAAGGCGACACATCTTGACTGTCTCAGTGTGAAAGACTACACACACTTCTTTAACGTCTCCGTGCGAAAGACAACTAGACTTGTTTAACGTCTCTGTCCAAAGACTACAATGGAAGTCATATGATTTGATTCACTCAGCTAATCTAATCAGCTCTCTCAAACTATATGTGAGTGAATCGTGTGTGAGATTTACAATGTATGCTCAAACTCTCAAGATTTAAATCTCAGACACACTGGGAAGTGCTCCCGTGCGAGCTGGTTTTTCATTGTCTTCCCAGGTTCAGTGTTGTGTGTTTTTCTGATGTTTTATATTTTGGTTCGCACAACACTGTTTCGACTTCGCTCTTCTCAGCTCTGCTTCATTTAGCTTCTTGTGCTCTGTTTTATATCCTTGCATGGAAATTTGTCCGTTGGACACAAAGTGGTAGATGTTGAAAGGTCTTCTGACACGTTGTACTTTGCGTCCTTTGTCAATAAATGCATCACAGGATTTTCTTCACTTTAGACACGTGAGCAAATGTACTGAGAAGACAATACAAGCAAGTCGATTTGAATACTGAACAGTGTTTGTCGTATAGCATGGTATTCAAATCTCTTTGCTTGTGGATTTGATGGCATCTGCCATGCCATCTGAGCTGGTTTGTCCTTAACCAGCTTGCCAGCTTGTTCATCAATTCTGTTCTGCACTGAGCTGATCTTGTTCGAGCTGGTTGCTTATTCAAGCCGTTCAGAGCTCTCTTCTTCTTCTCTCGTTTGCAACCGCTCTTGAGCTTATCTTCATCATCTTCAGAACTATGAGTTTCTCTATCTATCAGCTTTGATGACTTTGCTAGATAGAGTCCCTCCTTCCTGGATCAGCTCTTGATCACCTTATCCGGCTGATTTATCCTTAACCAGCTGGTTTCTAATCTGCTCCCTATATCAAGCAGATTCTTCATTTGAGCTGTCCTCCATGCTGGTTTTCTTGGGTATGCCAGCTTGGTTTTATGGAGACTATCCGAGTGCCCCCCAGCATGCAGATTCTTGCTCGTCCTTGGGGGTCACCTCGAGTCAGTCTGTCTTCTCATTGGAACAGCTCTAAATTCCTTGCTGACCTCCCAGCTGGTCCTTCAGCTGGTCATTCAACGAGGAATATTGTACCCCGCTTGTGATCGGATCTGCACTCGATCACTGCGCTTGTACACGGCTCCGCACTCAATCACTGCCCTTGTGCGGGCACTTGATCTGCACTTGAGCAATTATGCGATTCATCCACTGCACTTCAACTCTGCTTGATTCTGCGCTTGAACTGCACTTCTCCTTTACCAATCTGGTTGACCAGCTTGACTTCTTCTTCGACCTGGTAAAGACAGTGCTGTTCCAGCTCGGGCGTCCCCTTACTATACCAACAAAGATATCTTCAACTCGACCAGCTTGGGCATCCCCTCACTGTTCCAGTTTGGATATATCCCTGTTTCCTTAATCAAGTGCACTACACATATCACGAAGCCGTTAGTCAAATAGTAACATATTTTGTGTGAATCAAAACTTAGATTCTGATCTGTAAAACAGATCCAACAGACTTCTGGATGGCGTTTTCAGCCAGATGAGCAGTACTTCGTGGTTTCTTCTTTTCAAGTTGAACCCACAGAGTGTTGCAGACATTAGAGCAAAGCAGATGACTGACCCGTTTATTCATGAGTTGAAGATTAAGGCCGAGAATGGTCAGTCAGAAGATTTGTCTGTTGCTTCTGATGGATGCCTGAGATTTCGTGGTAGACTGGTTGTTCCGAACCTGATTGATCTGAAAGAGACCTTATTGAACGAGGCCCATTGAAGTCGTTATAGTGCGCATCCGGGCTAGAAGAAGATGTACCATGCCTTGAAGTCGCACTACTGGTGGAAAGGCATGAGGAATGACATTTCTGATTTGTGGCACGATGTTTGAACTGTGAACAGGTCAAGGCAGAGAGGATGAGACCTGGTGGATTGTTGCAGAGTTTAGAAGTGCCTCAATGGAATTGGGAGCACGTTGCCATGGATTTTGTGACTTATCTACCTCGTTCGAGCAGGGAATGTGATGAGATTTGGGTTGTTATTGACAGGCTTTCGAAGTCAGCCCATTTCATTCCCTATGATGTGAGGTGTTCCATGAATAAGAAGGCAAAACTGTACGTTGACCATGTGGTTAGATTGCATGGAGTGCCAGTTTCGATAGTGTCTGACAGAGATCCAAGATTTACTTCCCGATTTTTGAAGAGCTTGCAAGCAGCGATGTGTTCGATATTGGCTATGAGTACAGCTTATCACTCTCAGACAGATGGCCAATCCGAGAGGACCATACAGACATTGGAGGACATTCTGCGAGCAATTGTGATGGATTTTGATGGTGGATGGCAGGATTCTTTATCTGGTAGAATTTTTGTATAATAATAGCTACCAAGTGACTATCGGTATGACACCATTCGAAGATTTGTATGGTCTTAAGTGTAGATCGCTGATTTGCTACGAAGAAGTTGGTGAGATACAAATGTCTATCCCTGAGTTTGTGCAGCATATGAAGGATGAGGTTGAGCTGATTCGGGGTAGAATGAAGGCTGCGCAAGATCGTCAAGCTAGCTATGCCAATAAAAGGCGTAGGCATCTGGAGTTCCAGGTTGGCGACCAAGTGTTTCTGAAATTTTATCCTTTCAAGAGCGTGATGAGATTCAGGCTCAAGGGTAAGTTAGCTCCTATATTTGTTGGTCTGTATGAAATTCTTGAGAGGATTGGATCTTTGGCGTACCGATTGCAATTTCCTGCTGAGCTAACAACGATGCATGATGTGTTTCATGTGTTAATGTTGAGGAAATATGAGCCAGATCCTTCCCATGTGCTGAGGACCGATGAAGTTGAGCTGGATCAAACCCTGAGTTACGTCGAATATCCAGTGCAGATTTTGGATAGAAAGGAGAAGAAGTTGAGAAACAAGACTATGAAGTTGGTGATGGTCCAATGGAGCAAGCATGGCCAAGAGGAAGCTACCTGGGAATTTGAAGAAAAGATGTTATAGGAGTATCCTCATCTGTTTGAGCATTCGCAATACTGATTCAGGTAATCTTCCAGCTTGCTGATTTGCGTGTTGAGTGGTCTTGTACTCTTGGTTAGTGGCTCTTTTTTTTAGCACTGAGGAATGTTGGAATATTAGGTGTTATGGTTTATGGTGATTCTCTGGTTTTCTTCAGATTTTCTCTATGATTCTGGTTTGATTTCAAGGACGAAATACTTTTCTAGTTGGGGAGGATGTGAGGATTAGAAATTGTTATATAGTGCTTACTGAATTTATTAGATCGGAATGAGGATAAAATCGGAGAAGTGTGCCTTGTGAACTATTGGGTATGCAGCCTAGGATAATTGGTCAAAGCTGTGCGTTGATCAGCTTTGGATGCGGGCATATTTGAGTAGTTGAGACCCGAGCTAGAGAGAAATTCCCCGTGCGAGTAGCTGGCAGCGCTGCGTGGACCTAATCGGTTTGTGATTTGGTGTAGACTGGTCCAGGGTTGTCCAGATCTGGAGGCGGTGCGACGTCGTTTAGTGACGCCATTTTGGGCGCTAGTTTCCAGTGAGCTGGATTGTGATATCAGATTTTGTTAAGCGCTGGTTCTGTGTAGAGACCCCAGCAGGATGGGTGTGGCTTGTTGTCCTTGGGCTAGAGAGAGAGAGAGCTGCACGATCTGGATGCATGTTGTGATCTATTTTAGCGAGTTTGAGCAGCTGCGCGTACCAACTTTGTGGAAACAGCGTGCTGGTATGTGCTCGAGCTGGTATCAGCTTTGAGATGAGCTGATAGGTGCGTGGGATCTGACGCGAAACGTGATCTGCTTGAGTAGCGGGATCTGTTGAGCCAGTGAGCTGGTCGTTCTGAGTGGGACTCCTATGCGACGTTGTATGTGGTAGGGGAGTCAAATCTGGTATAGTGTAGAGAATTCAGATCCGAGTAGTGCTAAGATCTGAGTTGGTTGACTTTATGTCAGGCCTCGTGCTCATAACAGAGTTAAAACACACAAACACAAGCGGAAGCTACTAAAAAGCGGGTAAAATTTTTGATTTTGGCCTGACGGTTTAAAACGATATAATTTAAAATTCAACAATACTCAAAATAGATGTCCCAGTTTAACAAAACCACCAAAAAAGGCTACAAGCCCACGACAAATAATATAGCATAACATGTATCAAATACCTGGTAACAACCACAACCGAAAGTAACAGACTACAAAAAAAGCACAGGGCATCCCCTGGCTAACAATACTGATACATATAAAAATGCTATAAGCCACTGGGACACTCTAACCACCTCCTGGGGCACCTCTAGCTGGGTCAGCACAAGGACCAGCTGGATAGACTGAACAAAAAAACAGGCAAGGAAAACAACCAAGCCCCAGAGGGACATGGGGTCAAACCCCAGTACGGAGAGCAACTATAAAACAGCAGTAAACATCAAGAATAAAATGCAAATGCTATGCATGTGACCAGGGACAACAATCGGAGGCTACAACCAAGGAAGGGAGCCAAAGAACTCAATGCACAGTTCAACGGAATCTGCAACAACAGTGGCCACGGGGTGTGTTCAAAGTGTGGTAATGAGCCACTCGCCTTGACACTACACCCGAATACTAGATGCATCAAACAACTCAACCTGCCGTTGCCTCGCCCATGAACTGTGGTAGTTAACCACTCGGCGCATGGTGGCTAACAAACCCAGCAGAGAGATGAGAGTGCGGTATCGCCCCTCGCCCTCGCATCCTGGTAAGAAAACAGAGCACAAAAACGAAACAATGGCTGCAAAAGCTGAAATGAGATAATATGCCGATGCGTGTATGAACTCAACTAAACAGCAAGCATATAACATATGCACAAGAAAAAATACACACGGCTGCACAAAACAGCAATTACACCAGGCAGTTATCCACAGCATAACTCTCGGCCAGCACCACAAACAGGGCAAAACAATTCAGAAACCAGCCATTTTATCCAAGCCATAAACACGCTGATTTTACAATCTCAAATCCGTACCTGATTCGTGCAACAATTACCACAATTCAAGCCTCGAGATCTGAATCCAACCTGCTAAACATACGCAAGATCTCAGGCATTACACAACAAAACTCACGGCCAACCAAAGAAAGTCACGGCTGGAATCTATACACTTAAAACCAGCGCTCAATTCTAACCCATACAACTTAACAGGAAGCTCAATTCAAGGCTAGTAACAATATTTCAACAACTAAAACTAACGGCTACCTGAACAGCTAAATACACGCACGAAAACAGCAACTTCATGCTTTTGCTCCAACCAACGACAGCCTCAAAAATTGGTATGAGATGAAAGAGGTTTTCGAGAGGAGTTCAACGCTATCTCAAACGTGACAAACGGTGGCCGGAATCGACGGGAATTGACCGGAGAAGCTCACGGTGAACAGTAACCGAGGGTTAGAAGCGAAGAACGAAAGTTGGGAGAAAATTTGCTAAGTATGGAATCTGTTGTAATAATTGAAGGCCAAAGCTTCCAATAAATACACACGTGAAAGCTGGTTAAAAAGTCCACCGACAAAACCAGACGATGCACTACTAAAATCCCAACCAGCAGTCACAAAACAAACCAACCGCTGGTCGCTGCTTACGACTGGTCCTCAAACCTAAAAACTGGTGTCTTACACAAGCAGCAGCTGGTCGCTAACCCAACGTCTGGATTGCCTAACAACCAAAAGCTGGTACTAGACGTCGCGTTCCAAAACCACGGAGAAATCTGATCTCTAAAACGTTAAACGCTACAACACTCAAATCTGAACATCAAAACGCTAAAAGCTGGAAATAGCGCTAACGCTAAAACGACGTTGCGCAGCATCATGGTGAAGTCTGGAACGTTAAACACAAACGCTGGAATCTGGTCACTCGAACGCTAACTCACAAATCAAATCTCTCCCTCAAGCGTTCGCCAAAACGGCATCGTTGCAACTTATCTAAAGGACATCGTTTCATCCTCAACACAAGAACATGCGGGAAGATCTCAAAATCAGATCCTAGAGCTAATCGCAATACCAGATCTCTCCTAAACGACGACGTACTAGCGTCTACGATAAAAACGCGCCGCACAGACTTCTATATACAAGCGCAACAGATCTGAGCTACTTCGCGACTTCCAGATCTCACGAAAACGACTGCGTATTGAAACTCTCGCTACAAAACGCGCCGCAACATCAAACGTCCAGATTTCTCAAATCCAAACAGATTTCTCACGAAACGAACAGATTTCACCAACAATTCAGATTTCTCGCAAAAGCAGCTTTCAAACTCGAAAACGTATTGAAACTCTCGCTACAAAACGCGCCGCAACATCAAACGTCCAGATTTCTCAAATCCAAACAGATTTCTCACGAAACGAACAGATTTCACCAACAATTCAGATTTCTCGCAAAAGCAGCTTTCAAACTCGAAAATTCCAAAATTTCCAGAATTGTTCTAAATTTGATTTCTGACCCGAAAATGCAAACAAATCCTCCAAAAAGAATTCCGAACACCCAGAATTCCTAAAAAACCGAATAATCCAACAATTAATCTTTTATTAATTTCAAGTCTCACATTTCTCCCCCACTAAAAAGGATTTCGTCCCCGAAATCAAACAACAATTCTGAATACAACACCGAAATTCGCCTAGCACATGGCCAAGAGTTCAAGATAACTGAGCATGAAAATAACAACAACTAGGAAAGAATTACAACCAAAGCTACAACTACTGGGACTCTAGCACAACGGCTACTCAAACAGATGCGGCCACTCGCGCTGCATCTTTTCTTCCAGCTCCCACGTAGCTTCTTCCCTGCCATGCTTGCTCCATTGCACCATCACCAACGGAATGGTCTTATTTCTCAATTTTTTCTCTTTTCTTCCTAGGATCTGCAAGGGATATTCCTGATAGCTCAACGTCTGATCTAGCTCAACCTCGTCAGTTCTAAGCACATGAGACGGATCTGGCTCGTACTTCCTCAACAGGGAAACATGAAAGACATCATGCAGAGAAGGTAATTCCGAAGGCAACAACAGCCGATACGCTAACGGGCCAATCCTCTCAACGATCTCATACGGTCTGACGTAACGAGGGGCTAACTTTCCCTTGTGTCCAAAGCGCATGACACTGCGAAACGGATAAACTTTGAGAAATACCTGATCACCAACTTGAAACTCTAGAGGTCGACGCCTCTTATTCGCATAACTGGCTTGGCGATCCTGGGCAGCTTTCATCCGCAGTCGAATTAGATCAACATGATCCTTCATTTGCTGCACAAAGTCTGGGGCAGATAGCTGCTTCTCCCCCACTTCTTCCTAACATACCGGCGATCTGCATTTCCTGCCATACAGAGCCTCAAAAAGAACCATGCCAATCGTCACTTGATAGCTGTTATTGTAGGAAAACTCCACCAAAGACAACGCGTCTTGCCAGCTACCTCCGAAATCCAACACAACAACTCGTAACATATCCTCCAACGTCTGGGTAGTTCGCTCAGATTGGCCATCTGTCTGGGGGTGATACGCGGTACTCATAGCCAATCTAGTACCCAAAGCTTCTTGCAAACTCTTCCAAAACCTGGAATTAAACCTCGGATCTCGGTCGGAAACGATCGAAACAGGCACACCGTGAAGTTTAACCACGAAATCCACGTACAGTTTCGCCATTTTCTTCAGAGAAAAGGTCATACCGTAGGGAATAAAATGTGCAGACTTTGAAAATCGGTCAATAACCACCCAAATAGCATCGCATCCTCTGCTGAACGAGGCAGATGCGTCACAAAATCCATCACTATGTGCTCCCAATTCCATTGGGGCACTTCCAAATTCTGCACCAGACCACCAGGTCTCATCCTTTCGGCCATAACCATCTGACAGTTCAAACATCGAGCAACGAATCCAGCAACGTCGCTCTTTAGGCCAGCCCACCAGAAGTGCGGCTTCAACGCATGGTACATCTTCCGTGCACCAGGATGAACACTATGTCTGCTGCAATGCGCTTCTCGAAGGATCTCCTCCTTCAAATCAATGAGGTTAGACACAACCAGCCTGTCGCGAAATCTCAAGCAACCATCAGAAGAAACAGAATAATCCTCAAGTTCTCCAGCCCTAACCTTTAACTTCAACTCGTGGATGGAAGGATCAGCCCTTTGAGCTGCTCGAATACTAGAAACAATCTGTGGATTCACTTGGAAAGAAGAAACCACAACGCAATCATCAGCCGGATAGAATCTCCAACCAGTAGTATTAAGATGCTCCTGATCCTTAGAGATATACAACGAAGCAAGCATCTCACTAGCCTTCCTGCTCAAAGCATCGGCCACTACGTTCGACTTCCCAGGCTGATACTTAATCTCGCAATCAAAGTCCTTTAGCAGCTCCATCCAACGACGCTGTCTCATATTCAAATCGGGCTGCGAAAAAAGATACTGCAAACTTTTGTGGTCCGAGTACACCACAAATTGCTTGCCATAAAGATAATGATGCCAGATATTCAACGCAAAGACCACGGCTTCAAGCTCCAAATCATTGACTGGATAACGAGTCTCATGCGGTCTCGCAATCAAAGTCCTTTAGCAGCTCCATCCAACGACGCTGTCTCATATTCAAATCGGGCTGCGAAAAAAGATACTGCAAACTTTTGTGGTCCGAGTACACCACAAATTGCTTGCCATAAAGATAATGATGCCAGATATTCAACGCAAAGACCACGGCTTCAAGCTCCAAATCATTGACTGGATAACGAGTCTCATGCGGTTTCAGCTGCCACGAGGCATACGCAATGACTCGACCATTCTGCATCAAAACAAAGCCCAATCCATTGAGCGAAACGTCAGAACAAACATCGAAACCACCTGATACGGACGGCAGAGCCAACACAGGTGCAGTAGTCAGTTTCTCCTTGAGCAATTGAAACACATTCTCACATTGCTCAGTCCACACAAAACCGTTTGTCCTTCTGTGTCAATTGAGTCATCGGCTTTGCTATGCTAGAAAATCCTTCAAAGAAACGACGATAATAGCCAGCCAGACCCAAGAAACTATGAATCTCTGGCACATTCCTGCGATGATCCCAGTTCAGAACAGCATCAACCTTACTGGGATCCACAGAAATCCCCTCGGCTGAAATAACATGACCCAAGAAAACGACGCGATCCAGCCAAAACTCGCACTTGGAGAATTTAGCATACAGCTGCTGGTCTTGCAACGTCTGAAGGAAAATTCTCAGGTTCTCATTATGCTCCAAAGGAGTCTTAGAATATACCAAGATGTCGTCAATGAACACTATCACGAATTGATCTATGAACTCTCTGAAAATCCGGTTCATCAGATCCATAAAGACTGCATGCGCGTTGGTCAACCCAAACGGCATAACCAAAAAATCGAAGTGTCTGTACCTCGTACGAAAAGCAGTCTTTGCGACATCTTGATCTCTTACTCTCAGCTGATGGTACCCGGAACGCAATTCAATCTTCGTATACACCGCAGAATCTTGCAGCTAATCAAACAGATCATCGATCCTGGGTAAAGGGTACTTGTTCTTAACAGTCGCTTTGTTCAACTGGCGGAAATCAATGCACATCCGCATTGAGCCATCCTTCTTCTTCACAAACAAAATGGGCGCTCCCCACGGCGACATGCTAGGTCTGATGAAACCTTTCTCCAGCAAATCGTACAACTGCACCTTGAGTTCTCTCAACTCCGCAGCGCCAAACGATACGAGGCACGAGAAATCGAAGCTGTGCCAGGCACCAGCTCAATGCTGAAGTCAATCTCTCGTCTCGGAGGAAAACCAGGAATCTCCTTCGGAAACACATCGGGAAAATTTCGCACCACGGGAACGTCGCTAAGCTGCACACGAGAAGAAGAAGACGCATCCAAAGCGTAGATCATGAATCCAGCATTCCCTAAGGTCAACAGACTGAACATCTCCATCGCTGAGACTAACGGGATCTTCGATCGAGAATCCTGGCCGTAGAAGTCCCACTTCTCGCCAGACAAAGGCCTAAAACGAACAATCCAATGGAAGCAATCCACGGAGGCCCTATAATTGGACAACAAGTCCATCCCAACAATACAATCGAAATCCCACAACATCAGACGGACACACCCTAGCAAAATTCCCACACAAACCGCAAATGTTGCAAGAGCCCTGCACTCCAACACACTGGGTAGAAGGATGCTTGCCACCACAAAAACCACAAAACTCAGCCCGAGAACCATTGTTACTCGAGCTATCTGAACCGGACGAACCAGAACCAGAATTCTTCTTGAACTGTTGACCGCGGGGTCGAAACCTCTGACGGCTTGACTGCTGTGCCACCTGCGGCTGCTGCTACTGCTGGGGCTGATAGGCTGACTGGGAGGACTGCGAAGACTGTGCTCCCTGACCATCAGGACGACCACCCTTTGCTACCTGCTGCCTACGAGCACGACGACTCCTCAAACCCATCCTCAATATCCAATAGCATTATCAACTGCTTCAGCATAAGTCTTGTGTTTTCTGTCAGCACCATCTGATACAGTTCCTCATTCAAACTACTAGAAGCACCTCGCCACCAGCGTTCTGCACCCTTTCGAAGCTGAAGGGTCACGAAACTCAACCGAAGCTCGTTGTCATACTGGACACGATCGAATAGACCAGTGATGTTCCTAAGCCACGAATCTGCATCCTCGCTCGACTCATCGCCATTGAAGACCTGAGGGTTCATCCTCTGAAACCTCGCTATCACAACGTCCATCCTCTCCACAGGGGTAGGCAAGTCACCAACTTCCTTCTCCTCATCATGTCTACTACGAGTACGACTAGGAGCACTACGCCGATCCTCGTTATATCCTACAGATTCCTCGTCTAGGCGGCATCTACGAATTCACTCAACAGGATAAGCAACACAGAACGAGAACAACATAGATATCACAACAATAAGCAACACGTAATCACATAGGTCAAGCACATGCAACACACAACACTGTGCCTAGACTCAAGTGTGATCAAAGAAATCGAGCTTATCCCAGCTTAAGCTCTGATACCAAAAATTTCAGGCCTCGTGCTCACAACAGAGTTAAAACACACAAACACAAGAGGAAGCTACTAAAAAGCGGGTAAAATTTTTGCTTTTTACGGTTTAAAACGATATAATTTAAAATACAACGATACTCAAAATAGATATCCCAGTTTAACAAAATCACCAACAAAGGCTACAAGCCCACGACAAACAATATAGCATAACATGTATCAAATACCTGGTAACAACCACAACCGAAAGTAACAGACTACAACAAAAGCACAGGGCATCCCCTGGCTAACAATAATGATACATATAAATCTGCTATAAGCCATCGGGATACTCTAACCACCTCCTGGGGCACCTCAAGCTGGGTCAGCACCACGACCAGCTGGATAACCTGAACAACAAAACAGGCAAGGAAAACAACCAAGCCCCAGAGGGACATGGGGTCAAACCCCAGTACGGAGAGCAACTATAAAACAGCAGTAAACAGCAAGAATAAAATGCAGATGCTATGCATGTGACCAGGGACAACAATCGGAGGCTACAACCAAGGAAGGGAGCCAAAGAACTCAATGCACAGCTCAACGGAATCTGCAACAACAGTGGCCACGGGGTGTGTTCTAAGTGTGGTAATGAGCCACTCGCCTTGACACTACACCCGAATACCAGATGCATCAAACAACTCAACTTGCCGTTGCCTCGCCCATGAACTGTGGTAGTTAACCACTCGGCGCATGGTGGCTAACAAACCCAGCAGGGAGATGAGAGTACGGTATCGCCGCTCGCCCTCCCATCCTGGTAAGAAAACAGAGCACAACAACGAAACAATGGCTGCAAAAGCTGAAATGAGATAATATACCGATGCGTGTATGAACTCAACTAAACAACAAGAATATAACATATGCACAACAACACATACACACGGCTGCACAAAACAACAATTACACCAGGCAATTATCCACAGCATAACTCTCGGCCAGCACCACAAACAGGGCAGAACAATTCAGCAACCAGCCATTTTATCCAAGCCATAAACACACTGATTTTACAAGCTCAAATCCGTAACTTATTCATGCAAAAGTTACCACAATTCAAGCCTCGAGAGATCTGAATCCAACCTGCTAAACATACGCAAGATCTCAGGCATTACACAACAAAACTCAAGGCCAACCAAAGAAAGTCACGGCTGGAATCTATACACTTAAAACTAGCGCTCAATTCTAACCCATACAACTTAAGTGGAAGCTCAATTCAAGGCTAGTAACAAGATTTCAACAACTAAAACTAACGGCTACAAGAACAGTGAAATACACGCACGAAAACAGCAACTTAGTGCTTTTGCTCCAGCCAACGACAGCCTCCAAAATTGGTATGAAATGAAAGAGCATTTCAAGAGGAGTCCAACGCTACCTCAAACGTGACAAACGGTGGCCGAAATCGATGGGAATTCATCGGAGAAGCTCATGGTAAACAGTAACCGAGGGTTAGAAGCGAAGAACGAAAGTTGGGTGAAAATTTGCTAAGTATGGAATCTGTTGTAATAATTGAAGGCCAAAGCTTCCAATAAATACACACGTGAAAGCTGGTTAAAAAGTCCACCGACAAAACCAGACGATGCACTACTATAATCTGAACCAGCAGTCACAAAACAAACCAACGGCTGGTCGCTGCTTACGACTGGTCCTCAAACCCAAAAGCTGGTATCTTACACAAGCAGCAGCTGGTCGCTAACCCAACGTCTGGATTGCCTAACAACCAAAAGCTGGTACCAGACGTCGTGTTCCAAAACCACGGAGAAATCTGATCTCTAAAACGTTAAACGCTACAACACTCAAATCTGAACATCAAAACGCTAAAAGCTGGAAATAGCGCTAACGCTAAAACGACGTTGCGCAGCACCATGGTGAAGTCTGGAACGTTAAACACAAACGTTGGAATCTGGTCACTCGAACACTAACTCACAAAACAGATCTCTCCCTCAAGCGTTCACCAAAACGGCGTCGTTGCAACTTATCTAAACGACATCGTTTCATCCTCAACACAAGAACATGCGGGCAGATCTCAAAATCAGATCCTAGCGCTAATCGCAATACTAGATCTCTCCTAAACGACGACGTACTAGCGTCTACGATAAAAACGCGCCGCGCAGACTTCTATATACAAGCGCAACAGATCTCAGCTACTTCGCGACATCCAGATCTCACGAAAACGACGGCGTATTGAAACTCTCGCTACAAAATGTGCCACAACATCAAACGTCCAGATTTCTCAAATCCGAACAGATTTCTCACGAAACGAACAGATTTCACCAACAATTCAGATTTCTCGCAAAACCAGCTTTTAAACTCGAAAATTCCAAAATTTCCAGAATTGTTCTAAATGTGATTTCTGACCCGAAAATACAAACGAAACCTCCAAAAAGAATTCCGAACACCCAAAAATTCCTCAAAAAACCGATTAATCCAACAATTAATCTTTTATTAATTTCAGGTCTCACACTTTCACTGTAGCGTTGACTGGGAGAATAAATATAAGTGTCGAACACTTAGCCAATTTCAGATTCTATATTTCCTATCTTCTTTCTTGAGAGCCTTCGATACATACTGTACCCGAAACCCTTACTGTTCATCGTACTCGATTTCTTCCGATTGTCGTCGATTTACGCCGTTGTTTGGAGCTAGGCTGATGATTCTGAGTTCGTCTCCTCTAGATCTTTCGATGGTATCATTTTGGAGACTTCGGTCGGCTTTTCAAGGAATGCGAAGTGGTTGTAGTGTTCGTTTATTTTCGTGATTTTCGACCAGCAGTTCTTCCGTTCTTTTGAGCGCTTGGGTAAGTGATTCCTTCCTGTTCTTTAGAGCTTATTTTGGAGTCGAAAGGTATAGGTTTAGAGTGGGTTGTTGATATCACCCAAATCTGTTTTAGCAGTAGGCTGAACGAGCTTAGATACGAGCTGATTTTCTAGATGTATTGGCAGATTTGAGCTTTCAGACAGCTCTTGTTGAGTTTCTTTGTGAACTGGTTGGACAGTGGGCTTGCACGGGTAGTTGGTGTTGTGTCTCATGCTATTTGTTGAGGTATTAGCTACTCAGAGGAAGGCACGAGTGAGCTTATACTAGAAATTTTAATATCAGCTTGAGAATATTTTGACTCGTGTGTTCTGCGTGATCTGCCCTGCCTAATTGAGTGAACTGTCGTGTGTATGTGCTCTTAATTGCTTATGTGTGTGATTTATATACATTGTTGTGAGCATGATTCTGCTTGGCATTCATGCATAGCATATTGAGACCGCTTCTTTGAGACCTGATGATCGCCGAGTCGTGATTTGCCGGCTGAGTCGTCGTGCTGATAATCTAATGTTGTTTCCGAGTCGCGATAGCCTACGTTGAACAGTTGAGTCGTTGTGCCTTGCTTACCGATGATTCTTGGTAACCCACATACATTGCATGTTTAAAATATTGCATGTCTGATAGGATTGATGTTGTATTGATGCTCTTCGTACTGAGGTTTGACCTTGTGTTATTTTCCCTTTTTGGGCTGCTTTGGTCTGTGTTGGCCTTTGCAAGATCTTCAGGTAATCCAGCTGGACCGAGTGGAGCATCGGCTGGTAGATCCCCATTTTGAGTCCCAGTTATATATATATTATGTATTGTACCAAGGGACGCCCTGTGTGTATACTGTATTCGGGGATCTCTATTTGTTGTATTACCTGTATGTTACCGACGTGGTTGTATGGGTTTTTGAGTTAAAATCCGTATTTTGACTATGTTTGTATTTTAAATGATATTTCCGATTCAACCCAAACAAAAAAAAAATTAGCCATATCTTTATGCTCCGCGTAATTATGATTAATTGAGTAATTAATCTATGTTTTAGCGGTCCGGACCTACATCATGCCTCCACCAATAGTGAGATCTCAAGGAATGGTACATCTTCTTCTCACCTGGATGCACACTGTTACAACTACAATGAGCCTCGTTCAAGATAGTTTCCTTCAGGTCTATAAAATTTGTAACTACTAATCTAACACGAAATCTCATATATCCATCAGGAGTAATAGTAAAATCATCTGATTGACTATTCTGGGCTTTCATCCTTAACGCATGGATGTACGGGTCAGTCTTCTGTGCTGCCCTAATGTCTGCTACAATCCGTGATTCAACCAGAAAAGAAGAAACTACAAAGTACTGATCTTCCTGATGAAAACGCCATCAAGAGGTCCCCAAATGCTCATGGACTTTTGATATACTCAACGACGTTAACATCGCTGGCTAAGCCTTCCTACTCAAGGCATCTACCACTAAGTTCATTCGCCCAGGTTGATACTGAATTTCACAGTCAAAATCTTTGAGTAATTCCATCCAACGACGCTGCCTCATGTTCAAATCAGACAGAGTGAAGATATATTTCAAGCTCTTGTGGTCGGTGTACACCACAAATTTCTCACCATACAGATCGTGAATGGGGTATCTGGTCTCATGGGGTTGTCTGTGAAATCGTGAATGGGTATCTGGTCTCATCTACCACTAGGTACATTCGCCCAGGCTGATACTGAAAACTAGACTCACACTCGTGTGTCCAGACAAATCTCTTATCTTTCTGGGTCAACAGCATCATCGGCCTTGCTAGATAAGAATATCTCTTGATGAAACGTCTATAATAGCCAGCGAAACCCAAGAAACTGCAGATCTCACAAACATTCCTAGGTTGCTCGCAGTCAAGAACAACCTCAATCATACTAGGATCCATCGAAATACCTTGCAAAGAAATGACATGACCCAAAAAGATCATCCTATCAAACCAAAATTCACACCTAGTGAACTTTGCATACAACTTCGAGTCTCTCAGTATCTACAACACTAATCACAAATGCTCCTTATGCTCTCTTTTTTCTCCTCGAATAAACAAGAATGTAATCTATGAAGACAATCATGAAGCGATCAATATACCCACTAAAGACGTGGTTCAACAAATCCATGAAGACAGTAGGGGCATTTGTCAATCCAAACGGCTTCACAAGGAACTCTTAATGCCCGTATGTAGTCCGAAACGCAACTTTTGCTACATCAGCATCTCAAATTCGCAAATGGTGATAACCAGATCGCAGATCAATCTTGGAGTATACTGCTGATCCCTATAGATAATCAAACAGATCATCAATTCTCGGTAGTGGGAACTTATTCTTTACCGCCGCTTTATTCAGATGTCGAAAGTCAAAACATATTCTCATAGATCCATCCTTCTTCTTCAAAAATACAGGCACAAGTGCCAGCAAGGTAATCCGCTTAAACATCCTATGAATGTCGTAGTTTGTTTATGAATTTTTCGTATTGATCGTCTCCCGGCCTATTTCTATTGTTCTTCCGCTGCCTCGCCGGGGGGCGGATCCGGATCCCCAACATGTCCAACGAAATGCAACGGCGCTTTGAGAAGACAAAGTATGCTGCTGACATACTCTTTCATCTCAAAAAACTATATGGGGAGAACTCTCGACATGAGAGGTTCACGGCTGTCAAGGAGCTTATGACGAGCCGCATGCGCGATGGGACTTCGGTCCGTGAGCATGGGGTTCGTATGATTGGGCTCGTTGAAAAGCTGTCGGGCCTTGATATCACACTTCCACACGAGCTGTCTGTGGATGTGCTTCTCCTCTCACTGCCTGCTGCATTCGACCCCTTTGTGGTCAACTTCAACATGAACAAGCTGGCAGCCACCCTTGAAGAGGTGGTTAACATGCTTGTAGTGTTCGAAGGAACCATAAAGAAGGACAAGCCCGTCCTCCTCATGGGCTCTTCTTCCTCAGCGAAAGAGGAAAAGCCCACTAAGAAGCCAAAGGCAAAGGCTTTCAAGCCGAACAAGTCTGAGGATGTTTGCCACCACTGCCACAAGCCTGGGCATTGGAGGAGGAACTGCAAGGAGTACCTCGAGCAGTTGCGAACTGTGAAAGGTATGTTCTATATTGAAATAAATATGTCTCTTAGTTCGACTTCTTGGGTACTTGATACCGGATGTGGATCTCATATCTGCAATGATTTGCAGGTGATGACAAGAAGCCGACGTCTTAGAGATGGTGAGACCCACTTGAGGCTTGGAAATGGAGCAAGAGTTGCTGCAGTAGCTATAGGAGATGTTTATTTATTTATGTCTTCCAATTTTAAGTTTTTTTGATAAACGTTTTGTTTGTTCCTGAATTAATAAAGAATATTATTTCTGTTTCTATGCTTGATAGTGGTGGATATTCTTGTATGTTTGCTAATTCTATTTGTAATATTTACAAGAATGAATGTTTGATTGGAATTGGGGAACGCGAAAACGATTTATACACCTTAAAATTAAAGACGTTCCAACTTGCGATGTCGAAGCACATACGACAACGATTAAAAGGAAACACGATAACTTGAACCCAGCACAACTTTGGCACGCTAGGCTGGGTCATATTTCTCTAAGTAGGATGAACAAGTTAGTTAGGAGTGACATGTTTGATCTGTCAGACATTAACTCCCTACCGACTTGTGAGTCTTGTCTCTGTTAGAGTAGATGCCCAACTAGCCAACTTGTGGCGTGCGGGTTTTATAGACTCTTGTACAAACAGTCTTTATATATGATATTCGCATTCTTTTATATGGAATTCTTTACTTTCATTATGTGTGTAATGATTTACAATTGCGTTGAGTAAATATCTAGAATGCACTAAAGCGTATGTTAGATGTGATAGTGGGTATGACGGCTATCATGAAACACATCTAATAGTCGCTGTGTATTCTGAACATGTTCCTAGTCGATTGGGCCGTCAAAATCAGGATAAGGCCGCCCAAGCTTGAGACTAGCATCTGCGATGCGAAGTACCATGTTTCATTGGTAGGGAGCATTGTGATGTTCTGAGCATGCAGATAGATAGTGACCTGATGATCTATCGAACTACCCTCGTTCGGACTTTCCAAGTGGTTACCATTTGTCTGATTCTGAACATGTTCTTAGTCGATTGGGCCGTCAAAATGAGGATAAGGCCGCCCGAGTTCGAGACTAGTATCTGCGATGCGAAGTACCATGTTTCATTGGTAGGGAACATTGTGATGTTCTGAGCATGCAGATAGATAGTGACCTAGTGATCTATCGAACTACCCTCGTTCGGACTTTCCAAGTGATTACCATTTGTCGAGTGGATAAGTCCGAGGTCTTGGTTGTACAGATTAGTCCTCACGACTCGAAACGTCATTGAGACTCTACATGATAGGCGTCTCACTTTGAC
>KV014993.1:121089-131303 GCA_001598015.1 Dorcoceras hygrometricum | reverse complement strand
TTGACGCTGTTGAGGGGCAAAACGGTCATTTTGCGATTTAGGGTTATATGATCTGAAAAGTTGTTTTTCACATCATAACATTCAGTTTTGGAAACTGAGTCGATCGGTCCGATCTGATCGGCGATCGGAGTTACGATGAAGTCGCAGCGATAGATATCGTCATTTGGACCCGGGCCCGTTGGACCGGTACAAGTCCATCTTTAAGTCTATTTAATGGGACTTAATGACTTCATTAAACACTACAACAAATACATTCATAACCCTAAAACCTAATTGCTCTAGCCGCCTCCCTCCTCTCAACTCCCGCCGCCGCCGCCGCCGCCCCACGCGCCGCCGCCGCCGCCGACAACCTTCGCCGGAAATTGTTCCGGCCTAGTTTTTCGAGGAGTATTCGTTCGTGCTGATCTCGTCAGGAGTTCTAGTGCAGCCTGACGAAGGAGTCTCGGATCTGGTCGTGGACCGGATTGGCGTAAACTACCGCAATCTACCGAGAAGAGCCGGATTATTGTAATACCGGTTGGAGCCAGGCACAAGTGCCAGCGAGGTAAACCGCTTAAACGCCCTATGTATGACAATTATGAATTGTTGTTTTCGTATTGATCGTCTCCCGGCCTGTTTCTATTGTTCTTCCGCTGCCTCGCCGGGGGGCGGATCCGGATCCCCAACAAAGCAGACAGTGGGAGATAAGCTGGATACGAGATCCATCTTATGCTACTTCATTGGGTATCCAAAGAATTCCATTGGATACTACTTCTACTATCCAAGTGAAACAAAAGTGTTTGTTTCTAGAAATGCCACCTTTATGGAAAGAGAATTCTACTTGATAGAAAGGGCAGAATAGTAGAACTCGAAGAGGTTCGAGAACCAACTGAAGTACCAGGTGAATCTCCTGCACCTCCAGAGCCAGTACCAGAAATGGTCGCACCTAGGAGATCCGAAAGGGTTCCTAGGGCTCCTGAGAGATATGGTTTTCTCCTTGAAGATGATCAAGGTGATCAAGTTGTTGGATCTGATCCAAGAACTTTCAAGGAGACGATTTCCGATGCTGATTCAAATTTTTGGCTTGAAGCAATGCAGTTTGAGTTTGACTCAATACATGCTAACCAAGTTTGGACTCTTGTTAATCCTCCCGAAGGAATTGTTCCTATTGGGTGTAAATGGGTATACAAGAGGAAACTTGGGCCTGATGGTAAGGTAATGACCTACAAGGCACGACTGGTCGCGAAATGTTACACTCAAAGGCAAGGTGTTGACTATGATGAAACCTTCTCGCCAGTCGCAATGTTCAAGTCAATTAGAATCTTACTTGCCATAGCCGCATGGTACGACTATGAGATATGGCAAATGTATGTGAAAACTGTGTTCCTTAATGGAAACATTAAGGAAGAGATCTATATGATGCAGCCTGAAGGTTTCACATCTGTAGGAAGTGAGCATAAGGTATGCAAACTTCAGAGATCGATCTACGGTCTCAAACAAGCATCGAGGAGTTGGAACCTGAGATTCGATGAAACAATTAAGGAATTTCTACGGTCCCAAACAAGCATCGAGGAGTTGGAACCTGAGATTGGATGAAACAATTAAGGAATTTGGTTTCATCAAGAATCTCGAGGAGCCATGTGTTTATAAGAAGGTAGTTAAAAACGCTGTGACATTCCTCGTACTTTATGTTGATGACATGCTACTCATTGGGAATGATGCAGGAATGCTGCAATCAACTAAAGTCTGGTTGTCTAGTAGATTTTCGATGAAGGACATGGGTGAAGCATCCTATATTCTTGGAATATAGATCTATCGGGATAGATCTAAACGGATGCTCGGACTCACCCAATCCACCTACAACGATACCATACTTAAGAGGTTCTCTATGGAAGAGTCCAAGAGAGGACACCTACCTATGTGCCACGGGGTCACTCTATCTAAGTCTACGTGTCCAAAGACTGATGAGGAGATAGAGAGTATGACACGTGTGCCATATGCCTCGGAAATAGGTAGTATTATGTATGACATGATCTCCACTAGACCGGATGTCGCATATGCTCTGAGTGTCATGAGCCGCTACCAGGCCAACCCCGGCCAATTACATTGGAAGGCTGTGAAAGATATTCTTAAGTACTTGCGAAGGACTAAGAATATGTTCATGGTCTATGGGGGTGGTGAACTGAAACTAGAAGGCTATACTGATTCTAGCTTCCAGTGTGACGTGGATGATTCGAAGTCTACCTCTGGATTTGTATTCATGCTCAATGGTGGTGCTGTCTCTTGGAAGATTTCCAAGCAAGACACCATCGCGGATTCAACCACTGAGGTTGAGTATATCGCAGCATCAGCTGCTGCTAAGGAGGCCGTTTGGATAAGGAATTTCATCCAAGAGTTGGGCATCATTCCTGATGGAGTTGGTCCAGTCCCGGTGTACTACGACAACACGGGTGCCGTTGCGCAAGCAAAGGAGCCTAGGTCTCACCAAATATCCAAGCATATACTGAGGAAATACCACATAATCCGGGATATTGTGGCTAGAGGTGACATAGCAGTTGAGAGAGTCGCCTCTGCGGACAACGTTGCAGATCCACTTACGAAGCCCTTGCCAGGACCGTTGTTTGAAAAACATCGCGAAACAATGGGACTGCGTCTGATGAGTAGTTGGCTTTAGGGCAAGTGGGATGTTGTTAGAGTAGATGCCCAACTAGCCAACTTGTGGCGTGTGGATTTATAGAATCTTGTATGTGACAGTCTTTATATATGATATTCGCATTTTTTTATGGCATTCTTTATCTTCGTTATGTTTATATAATGTTAACAATTGTGTTGGATAAAGACCTAGAATGCACCATAGTGTATGTTAGATGTGATAGTGGGTATGACGGCTATCATGAAACACATCTAATAGTCACTGTGTATTCTGAATTAGTTCCTAGTCGATTGGGCTGTCAAAATGAGGATAAGGCCGCCCGAGCTCGAGACTAGTATCTGCGATGCGAAGTACCATGTTTCATTGGTAGGGAACATTGTGATGTTCTGAGCATGCAGATAGATAGTGACCTGGTGATCTATCGAACTACCCTCGTTCGGACTTTCCAAATGGCTACCATTTGTCGAGTTATAAGTCCGAGGTCTTAGTTGTACTGATTAGTCCTCACGACTCTAAACGTCATTGAGACTCTACATGATAGGCGTCTCACTTTGACCCGTTTGCCGACTCACTTGGGGTCATTAGGCGGCGGGATTGGGTGAGGTCCCGATGTATGTAGGAGTCGATACTTCGTTGTCGAGGATTCACCGCTCGCTTACATGCGTGGATAGCCTATGCTATCTAAGGGGATAATAGTGTATAAATCTCTGGCCAGAGTACTAGAAGTGTTTTAGGTAAATGGGTTTACCTAGTTACACTCGCGATGTCACTATTCGATCTCCAAGATGTATGCATAGCTATCGGATCTCTAACGACTCTCGATTTACCAATGGTTGTTGATCTGATCGGGATATATGGATTGAAAGGACCGTACTATACGCTAACCACGACCAACTGGTTCTTGAAGGCACTATCAGTGATACCTAGGGGATCATGGGGCGATGTTGCTAGACCCTTTACCATGATCCGTTGGGCAAGTCCAAAATTGTGATTTCGGAGCCACAATGGTTGTGGGCCCACGCCTGGCTGTATCCCTGAACCATTGAGGGTCACACAAGTACTGGATTCAAGATTCCCGCACGGAAACTGAGCTTAATGTGTTGAGCATAGGAAGAGGATTTTGGGAAGTGCGACTTCCTAAAAGTCTACAGGGGTCAAATCGTGATTTCCCGCTGTTGAGGGGCAAAACGGTCATTTTGGACTAGGTATCTGAAAAATCGTTTTTCACATCATAATATTCAGTTTTGGAAACTGATTCGATCGGTCCGATCTGATCGACGATCGGAGTTATGATGATACCGTGGTGATTTAAATGAACCGAATGTTCATATGGACCTGGGTATGACCCAAGTCCAATGGGCCGGTTCAAGCCCATCTACCAACTTAATTTAATTAAGATGGTTAGGGATTAAACACACACAAGAATCATAACAAAACCCTAGCCTCCAACTCTAAGGTTTCGGCCGCCCCTTCTCTCCCAAATCCGCCGCCGCCGGCCACCACCATCGCCGCCGCCGCCGCCCCTCACCGGAATTTGTTCCGGCCAACTTTTCGAGGAGTTTCCGTCCGTGCTGATCTCGTCAGGCCTTCTAGTGTAGGCTGACGAAGGAACCTTGCTTCCGGTCGTGGACTTGATTAGACGTAATCTACCGCCGCCTACCGTGAAGAGCCAGTCTCCCTGTGATTCTGGTTGGAGCCAGGCGCCTGTCGCCAGCAAGGTAACACCCCGAGAAACGCCCTATGAATGGTTTATAGTGCTGTTTTCATTGTATTGAACGTTTCCCGACGCTTATTTTCATCTTCCGCTGCGCCGTCGGTGGACGGGATCCGGATCCGCCACCGCTCATCCAACAATAATATAAGAACCAACATCTAGGGCAGTTTAAACATGAAGACTTACAGACTTCGAGGTGTGACTTCTTGAGCTTACGGCAGCCAGCTATAGGCACAACCCAAACCAGGACCTTGCTCTAATACCAGCTTGAAACACCCTTAACTAATTTCTTTTTCTTGTTAAATAAAAGTGGATTTTTTTTTTAAAACTCAAAACTTCCATAAAATTGAACCCACAAAATGTTTAGAATTGAAAACAAATTTGTAAACCGAAGAATCATTTCCACATAAATCATTTAAATCAAGGTAGGACTTTTCACGCCACACAATCAGGTTGGCGTGAAAAGTCTTGCCTTGCAGCATCAACTCAAGATTCCGGATGACGTTAGCAGTAGATACTTCCTCTCCTGAGGGAATCGTCACCAATAAACCTCCTGCAAAACTCTCCTGGGCAACATTCTCATGCCGCACAAACTCCTCAGAAATAAAAGAATGTGTCGCCCCTAAATCGAACAAGGCCCTGGTAGCTACTCCAAATTCAACTACCCTACCTGCGGCATAAATAACACATGCATAGGACACTAATCACACTATTCATAAATCAGGTTCACTTCCAATTCAATAATATCACAGGTCTACTATCTAAATCCTCAAAATTCATAACCTAAGCGCACGGTTACCTGTGATAAGCGTAGTGTCTGGGTTAGCCTCCTCTGCCTTCATCACGTAAAATCTCCCGGTGGTAGGCTTCTTCAGTTGCGGGCACTCAAAAGATAAGTGGCACGGCTGTTTGCACTTGTAGCAGACCCCTGCTCCCATCAAACACTTCCCCGATGCTGCTTCCCGCACGATGGGCACGTGGGCTGTCTTCTTGTGTCGCAGGCCTTGGAGCCGGCTGTCCTTGCTGTATCCCCATAGTGGGCCTTGCTGTTGGCCTCTATGCCCCTAACAAGAACAACCATTAATAAAATTCAAAGAGGGATAACTTCTTAAATGATTTTATACTAACCCTGACCTTGAGGTCTAGGTGGTTCATTGAACGGTCTCTTGGTCTGCTGCTGTTGATGATGTTGTGCTTGGAAAGGCCTCTTCCTCTGCGCCTCAGCATGCAGATCCTTCAGCGCCTTCTCAGATCTAAAAGCTCTCTTCAGGCAGTGGCATAGTCTGCAGGGTACGACATCAGCACATCCCTGCGAATAGCGGGGTTCAAACCATCCAAGAAATGCTGCAGCTTCTCAGCGGGATCATCGGTAATGAGGGGCGAGAAATGGCAACCCCTGTCGAACTTCTTCACATACTCTGTCACAGACATATCTCCCTGTCGGAGGTTCCTAAACTCCCTCTTCAGCCTAGCCTGTACGTCCGGCGTAAAGTACTTGTCATAGAATATCTTCTTGAACTCCTCCCAAGTCATAGAGTCAACATCCACTGTCTTTTCTGCCCCTTCCCACCATAGGGCAGCGTCATCCTTCAACTAGAAGATGGCGCAACTGACCCGAGCAGCATTCTCCAGTCGCATGTACCTAAAGATCGTCTCTAAAGTCCTGACCCATCCCTCAGCCACGAATGGATCGATGGAGCCGGTAAACTCCGGCGGGCCCCATCTTGCGAAACTTCTCATATGGCATCTCAGTCCTAGCCTTCTGTGAAGTCCCGGCATTCTGTCTCAATATTTGTGCAAGTCCAGCTAAAACCTGCTCTCTGGAGCTCAACGATGGTGGTGAAGGTGGGGTAACTTGTCGTCTGGGAGGCATCTGGGGTTTGTAACGAATTTCACTACTTAATCTCAACATGTCTCAAAAAAAATAATATATGCAAACATATAACCTCAAGACATAATCACATTAATATCTCAAAATAATAAACATAATCTGGAAGTAATTGGAAGATTATATAAAGCAGTCAAAAACTAAGACTTACAGACTTCGAGTCTAGACTCCTTGAGTTTCTTGCAGTCAGCTGTAGGCACAACCCAAACCAGAACCATGCTCTGATACCAACTGAAAGCTCCCTCACTTCTTAAATTATATTTCTTTAAAAGGAATCTTAAGTGCGGAAAATAAAATAATAGGTATATATATATATATAAATATATTTTATTTAAAATACTAACTCTCACATGATATGTGATAAAAATATTTGTAAATGAAGCAATAATAGTAAGTCATTATCATAATGCTTCGAGAATAATAAAAAATTTTATCAATAAAATAAACATGCATGACAACGTAAAATATGTCCAAGTCATAAAAATCCTCATGCATAAGAAATATATATACATCTTTCTCAAACAAGTCGGCATATACTAAAAAATGACTGAAAATGCTAAGCGGAAACAAGAGTTTGCTAGGTAGGTGCCAAGCCCGACTGCAATCCGCTCAGGAATCCTGCCCCTCAATCTCGATCTCAGCCTCACTAAAGACTCAAAAAGTACAAATCTGAGGTATAACATGTCAGGCCTCGTGCTCACAACAGAGTAAAATCACGCAAACACAAGCGGAAGCTATGAAAAATGGGTAAAATTTTTGCTTTTGGCCTGACGGTTTAAAACAATATAATTAAAAATACAACAATACCCAAAATAGATATCTCAGTTTAACAAAACCACCAACAAAGGCTACAAGCCCACGACAAACAATATAGCATAACATGTATCAGACACCTGGTAACAACCACAACCGAATATAACAGACTACAACAAAAGCACAGGGCATCCCCTGGCTAACAATACTGATACATAAATATATGATATACGCTACTGGGATACTCTAACCACCTCCTGGGGCACCTCTAGCTGGGTCAGCACCACGACCAGCTGAATAACCTGGAAAACTTGAACAACACAACAGGAAAGGAAAACAACCAAGCCCCAGAGGGACATGGGGTGAAACCCCAGTACGGAGAGCAACTGAAACAGCTAAAGAAAAGCATAAGAGAAAATGCAGATGCTATGCATGAGACACAGAACGAACGCTGAAGGCTACAACCGAAAAGGGAGCCAAGGAACTCAAACATAGCTCCATAGAATCTGCAACAAACGATTGCCACCGGGTGTGTTCAAAGTGTGGTAATGAGCCACTCGCCTTGACACTACACCCGAATACCAGATGCATCAAACAACTCAACCTGTCGTTGCCTCGCCCATGAACTGTGGTAGTTAATCACTCGGCGCATGGTGGCTAACAATCCCAGCAGGGAGATGATAGTGCGGTATTGCCGCTCGCCCTCGCATCCCGGTAAGAATCAAACAACAACAATACAACAAGATACAAGGCTGCAAGATACAATACACGAGGGATCTGAAATATGCGTCAACAAATGCGTGTAGCAATTCACATAAAACAGCTAGCATAAACACCGATGCACAGCAAGCAATACACAGCCATGTTCACCAAAACATCCCAGCAGCCTAACATTATATCTCACTCAACTTCCAAGCTATCACAAGCTCAAAATCCGTACCTCAATTCTGTGTAATGGATACCTCAACAAACAGCCCAAGAATTCTAATCCCAACACCTGCCGAAGCAAATAACATACAAAACAATCTCAGGCATTACACAGAAAGTCACGGCCATCTACAGAACTCACGGCTGGGAGTCATACACTCAACCAGCGCTCAATTCCATCAACACAAATTAACAGGAAGCTTAATTCAAGACTAGGAACAAGATCTCATCAAAAATTCGAAAGGCTACCTGAAAGCCCAAACGCACGGCCGAAAGACAGTAGCTTCAAGATTTCGCTCCAGCCCACTACAACCTCCAAAATTGGTAAAAGATGAAAGAGCTTTTCAAGAGGAGTCCAACGCTACCTCAATCGTGACAAACGGTGGCCGTAATCGACAGGAATTCACCGGAGAAACTCACAGTAAACAGTGCTCTAGGGTTCGAGAGATAAGTCGACAATCGGGAGAAAATATCGCTAAGTATGGAACAAAGACCAAGCCTTGCTGCTTATATACACGCGAGGAAACTGATATAAAATCCACCGACACTAACAGATTCCCAAGACACTAACAGAAATCGCAAGCTGCTGACAGCAACGGGAACAGTGCAAAGCTGTTGAAGAAATATCCAACAGCTACTTCAACAGTGCAAAGCTCACACCAGCAACCGAAACGCAAAGGCAACGAGCGCTAATCAAAACGACGTCGCTCCCGACACGTCACCAAATCTGATCAAAGCGCTACGCTACAACAGAGTCCATACCAAGCCAAAACGACGTCGCGCAACCCACGTCATCATATCTGATGAACTAAACACCCGCAACAGGGATCGCTAGCGCTAGAACAATACGGCGTCGTAACAACTAAATCAAACGACGTCGCATAGAATACGTCATCATATATGTCGACAGCTGATCAACCAAACCAACAACTGTAATTCACGTCAGCGTTGCTGCTGCTTCTCAACACAACACAACGCCAAAAATGCCAACTGCTGACAGATTTCACCAAACGCTAAACGACGACGTTTTGCACTCGCTACAGGAACTCGCTGCTAATAGATATCACCATTCCAAACAGGTTTCTCACAAACAGATTTCTCTTCCAAAACTCAAAAATACTAAAACCTCCAGAATTGTTCTAAATGAGATTTCTGACCCGAAAATGCAAACGAAACCTTCAAAAAGAATTCCAAACACCCAGAAATCCTCAAAAACAGATTAATCCAACAATTAATCTTCATTACAATTTCAGGTCTCACATTTCTCCCCACTAAAAAGGATTTCGTCCTCGAAATCAAACAACAATTCCGGAAAAACAATACATCAACAGGAAACCAAAACAAAAATCCGCCTAACACATGGCCAAGAGTTCAAGATAACTGAGCAAGCAAATAAGGAAAATAAAAACCAGAAGCTACTAACTACTGGAAATCTAGCACAGCATCTACTCAAACAGATGCGGCCACTCGCGCTGCATCTTTTCCTCCAGCTCCCAAGTAGCTTCTTCCCTACCATGCTTGCTCCATTGCACCATCACCAACGGAATGGTCCTATTCCTCAATTGTTTCTCTTTTCTGCCAAGGATCTGCAAGGGATATTCCTGATAACTCAACGTCTGATCTAGCTCAACCTCGTCAGTTCTCAGCACATGAGACGGATCTGGCTCGTACTTCCTCAACATGGAAACATGAAAGACATCATGTAGAGAAGATAATTCCGGAGGCAACAACAGCCTATACGCCAAAGGGACAATCCTCTCAAAAATTTCATACGGTCCAACGTAATGAGGGGCTAACTTTCCCTTGTGTCCAAAGCGCATGACACTGAGAAACGGAGAAAATTTAAGGAACACCTGATCACCAACCTAAAACTCGAGAGGTCGACGCCTCTTATTCGCATAACTGGCTTGGAGATCCTGGGCAGCTTTCATCCCCTGTCGAATTAGATCCACATGATCCTTCATTTGCTGCACAAAGTCTGGGGAAGATAGCTGCTTCTCCCCCACTTCTTCCCAACATACTGGCGATCTGCACTTCCTGCCATACAAGGCCTCAAACGGCGCCATGCCAATCGTCACTTGATAGCTGTTATTGTAGGAAAACTCCACCAAAGACAATGCGTCTTGCCAGCTACCTCCGAAATCCAACACAACAGCTTGTAACATATCCTCCAATCTGTCTGGGGGTCTCTCAGATTGGCCATCTGTCAACCTGGAAGTAAACCTCGGATCTCGGTCTGAGACGATCGAAACAGGCACACCGTGCAGTCTAACCACAAAATCCACGTACAGTTTCGCCAT
>KV014993.1:66754-96093 GCA_001598015.1 Dorcoceras hygrometricum | reverse complement strand
ACTTCACGGACTGCCCGGGACAGCCTCGACCCAAACCCTAGAAGAAATCAGACCAGCCGTCACGACATCTCCTGAAACTCGCCGGAACTCCGGCCGGCGGCGGCGCCACCACCACGAGAATTCGCGGCGGCAGCGCGCGGCGCCGCGCGCAACAGCGCGCCTCCTAGCAGCGACGTCGCGCATCAATTTCGCACGGCCGCGGGCCAGTGGCCGGCTATCAACGCACGAGATCGCGCGGACAGCAGCAACCACTTGCGCAGCCCTGCGCGAAAAACCAGCAAGAAGCGGCCGCCTTTCGCACGGCCAACGTGCGTTCAGCGCGCGCAAATGCGCCTCATCGGCCGCGCGACGTGCGCGGCCACCGCGCGATGAAGCGCGCCTCCCCGCCTCGCGATACCAGCGACAACCGCACGCTTCCCTGCGAGAGCGAAGCGCCAGCGTCCGCCTTGTTTGCGCGACCATCGCGCAAGTCGCGCGCATGAGGGAGGGGCTCCGCCGCACGTGGCGGCGGCCGACGGCCGGTCCGGAATTTTGGCCTTTTTGATCTGAAAAATTAATGATTAGATACAATAAGGCAAAATCATATTGATCAGATCCTAAAAACACTGGCTCTGATACCACTGTTGGGGATCCGGATCCGCCCCCCGGCGAGGCAGCGGAAGAACAAAGAAATAAGGCCGGGAGACGATCAATACGAAAAACAGAATTCATAATTCAACATACATAGGGCGTTCAAAAACGAATACCTTGCTGGCACTTGTGCCTGGCTCCAACCGGAATTACAAGAACCCGGCTCTTCTCGGTATATTGCGGTAGATAATCGCCAATCCGGTCCACGACCAGAACCGAGGCTCCTTCGTCAGGCTGCACTAGAAGCACTGACGAATTCTGCACGAACGGATTCTCCTCGTCGAATCGGTCGGAACGAATTCCGGCGACTCGAAGCGGCGGCGGCGGCGGCGCAAGGAGGCGGCGGCGGCGGCGTGTTTGAGAGAGGGAGGCGGCGGTTTTTGGTGCTTAGGGTTAGGGTTTGCAATTGTTGTTAAGTGTTATGAAGTCTTCTAATTAAATAGATTAAGTGGTAGGCTTGGACCGGCCCAACGGACCCGGGTCCAACAGTGAACATTCAGTTCATCTCCACCACCGAGACTTCATCGTAACTCCGATCGCCGATCAGATCGGACCGATCGACTCAGTTTCCGAAACTGAACATAATGATCTGAAAAACCATTTTTCAGAACCCCAGTGCAAAAATACCGTTTTGCCCCTCAACAGCGGGAAACCCCGGTTTGACCCCTGTTGACTTTTAGGAAGTCGCACTTCCCGAAATCCTCTTCTCGTGCTCAACACATTGAGCTGAGTATCCATGCGGGAATCTCGAATCCAGTACTTGTGTGACCCTCAATGGTTCAGGGATACAGCTAGCCGTGGGCCCACAACCATTGTGGCTCCGGAATCACAATTCCGGACTTGCCCAACGGATCATGGTAAAGTGTCTAGCAACATCGCCCCATGATCCCCTAGGTATCACTGATAGTGCCTGCAAGAACCAGTCGGTCGTGGTTAGCGTACAGTACGGTCCTTTCAATCCATATATCCCGATCAGATCAACGACCATTGGTAAATCGAGAGTCGCTATAGATCCGATAGCTATGCATACATCTTGGAGATTGAATAGTGACATCACGAGTGTAACTAGGTAAACACATTTACCTAAAACACTTCTAGTACTCTGGCCAGAGATTTATACACTATTTTCCCCTCAGATAGCATAGGATATCCACGTCGTGAGGACTAATCAGTACAACCAAGACCTCGGACTTATCCACTCGACAAATGGTAACCACTTGGAAAGTCCGAACGAGGGTAGTTCGATAGATCACCAGGTCACTATCTATCTGCATGCTCAGAACATCACAATGTTCCCTACCAATGAAACATGGTACTTCGCATCGCAGATACTAGTCTCGAACTCGGGCGGCCTTATCCTCATTTTGACGGCCCAATCGACTAGGAACATGTTCAGAATACACAGCGACTATTAGATGTGTTTCATGATAGCCGTCATACCCACTATCACATCTAACATACGCTTAGGTGTATTCTAGGTCTTTACTCAATGCAATTGATAATCATTACACAAATAACGAAAGTAAGAATGCCATATTAGTAAATGTGAATATCATATATAAAGACTGTTTGTACAAGAGTCTATAAAACCCACACGCCACAAGTTGGCTAGTTGTGCATCTACTCTAACACTCACCACCTCTCTTAGACTCCAAAGCTCTTCATGCACTGACCCTAGGCTATGACAAGCCTTGAAAAGACTGAGCACTTCGAACTTGAAGGTCAAAGAAAGCTAGAAGAGCTAAAACACCATTCTACAACTCAAAATTCATCTCTTTTAGGCCTAAGACGTACAACTTACGATCAGTTAGACTTAGGCTGCAAAGTTCATGAATAATTGTCTTTAAAACAGTAGAATAAATGTCTTTAAAAACAGTAGAATAAACATCAAAAATAGATTCAACAATTCATCATCATAAATCAACACACAATTGTACATAACTTGAAAAGTGCATCAAGGAAAGCTTTGTACTTGCCTTTCTTGTAAAAACTTACAACCAAAGTGATGATGCGGGCTGGGAGGAAGACAAGGAACACCACACCAAGCTTGAAAGAAGGATAATTGAGCTACAAAGTAAAGGGAAATACAAGATACAAGGAAACAAAACTTCAAGTCAACCAAGGGGGAAGGGGACGTGCATTTGGAGGTGAGAGAGGACAAGTTGAGAGTGTTGTCGTGTGTTGTGTGTTGTGTATCCATTCAGCCATGCCATGTGATGTTTAAAGAAAAAATGTGGTGGTTAGCTTATTAATTTTGGTGGTTGATTTAATAATTTTGGTGGTTGTGTATATAGAAAAAAAATGAATAATTGTGTATAATATACTCATATTTGTTGTGTATATGATGCTTAAAGTTTCTACTCAAAATGTTAAAAGTGCAAAAAGTTAGGAAGGAAAATGACTTGTTTTAAAATGGTAAAAACATGGTTATTTAAAAGTTGTTATTTTGTTAATAAAAGAGCCAAACATTAAAAATTTAGATGAACTATATAAATGCTTAAAAATGAGCTGGAAATAAATTTTTCATAGAAATCTTCATTCTTCGATGTCCTCGTCGTCTCCTTTTCGGCCTTGCATAATCTAAATACAAATTCTAAAAATAAACTCGTGAAAAATAATTAACTAAATCACATAGCTTAAAACATGGACATAAATAAAATAACAAGGCATGCGATTTGGGTAGAAAATTTCTAGGTGTTACAGAATGTGAGGACTGTGATTGGCCAAGGTGATTAACGACCTAATCTGTCCAGATTAGTGATTAACTAATCAAGGTTATATCATCTTAGAGAGCATCGACTGAGGTGGACCAGCTTGGACGCAAGCTGATCCTATAGTTCATGTGAGGATTGAGAAATTCGAATTGTGATTAATCAGTTTCATAGGATTAGTCATGAGATTTGAGTTGTCGAATTTCTCTAAGTGTTAGAAATCAGACGCAGCGCTGGTATAAGAAGCAGACGTAGCGAATTTTGGCGAAGTCTGTCAGCAGCAAGCTCCTGTAGCGAAAGTCAACGCGGGTCAATAGTACTGTAGCTCACGTCTGGTGAATTTTGAAAATCAGTAGAGATGACGTGAGCGTGACGTCTTGTGTTGCGTCTGGCAGTAGTTGCGCTTGTGATGGTTGCTGCTGGCAGCAGGCGCGCAATTGCGAGAGTGATCGAGGGAGCGACACGTGTTTGGTTTTAAGAACCAGTCGCTGATGAGAAGCGACGTCATTTGATTAAGTGGAAACGCTGCGTTTTGAGTACTGCGTCTGGTACCAGTAGAGAGGGATCTGTTGCATTGTTTAATCCAGTCGCGAGGTATCTGTTGACAGATAGGATGACGTAGGGCATGCGACGTCGTTTTGTTGGTTGCGCTTGCGTCTGTGTTTTTTTAAGAGATATCTGTTGTCAGCTGGTGGAGCGCTGCGGCGTCCTTTTGTTTAGTTGGAACGGTGTCATTTTGGATGTTCCTTTAGAATGCAATGACTGGTTGTTGCGTCTGGTTTTGTTGTGGGCAACGACTGGTTTTTGTCAACAGATTTCTACTGTTTACGTCGCCTGGTTATTTAGAGAACAGTAGTTGTTGGATTTGGGAGATATATATAGAAGTGTTGATCGACAATTACAATTATTCTGGGGCAACGACTGGTTTTTGTCAACAGATTTCTACTGTTTACGTCGCCTGGTTATTTAGAGAACAGTAGTTGTTGGATTTGGGAGATATATATAGAAGTGTTGATCGACAATTACAATTATTCTGAACCCGATATTTCTTATCTCTATCTTCAACCCTCGTTAGCTACTGTTCACCGTGACTTTATTCCCGCCGATTGTCACCGTTCTCCGCCGATGATTTGAGCGATTTTGGTGGCGCTGGAATCCTTGTGACTTTCTCTTTCGATTGTTACCCATTTGAAGCTGTGGAACGACCTTGGAGAAGATCGCGAAGCTGCTGATTTCTTCGTACAGTGGAACCCGATAGTTATTCCGCTAGTTCCAGTTGTTGGGTAAGAATTTCCTACCGTTCTAAGCTTAGTATTAGATGATAGTACTTTGTTTAGAAGTAGAACCGAAGATTAGGTTCTTGACCGTAGGAATTGCTACTGAGAAGTTCTGATTCGAACTAGACATGAGTTGATTGTCGAGTTTCCTTAACAGATTTGAGGCTCTGGACAGCTTCTGCCGTGGTTGAGGATATCAGGTGAAAGCTGGTTTGCACTGTTGGTATTGCTGTGCCTTTGAAATTCTGTTGAGGTAGAATTCAGTCGTTGAAGGTGCGAATTGATCAGTTCGTAACAGCTTATAATTCGGATTATGAATTGCTGTTATGTGTTTACGTGAGGCAAGCATGATGAATTGATTGATTATATGTCTTGTTTCATGTACTGTGAATTGTATGCATTCGAATTGAATAGTATGCATTTTGAATTGAATATTGATTGGCATACATGCATACATCTTGAGACTGATTGACAGATTGATTGATGACCCGATTGAAAGCCAGTTGATTCACTGGTCTAGCTATCTGATCCTTGATAGCCCTCATGCATTTCATAGCATCGATTATGGCATGTTGCTTGATTAGCTGTTTTGATAGCTCTTCGTATTGAGGCTTGACCTCGTATTTGTTTTCCTGCTTTTGTGTTGTTTGGGTCTGCGTTACCCACTTGCAGGATCTTCAGGTAACCAAGCTGGACAGAGTGGAGGTTCAGCTGGTCGATCCCCGTTCCCATGAGTCCCAGTTATTTTATTATGTATCGAACCCGGGGAATGCCCCGTGTCATATGTATTTTGAGGATCTGTATTTGAATTGACAATTGATGTTACCTGTTTTATATGAGTTTGAGTCAACTCTTATTTTGATTATGAATATTTTGAATGATGTTTTAAGTTCAGGCCCAATTATATTTCGAAAAAATTTTAAGCCCGATTTTACGCTTCCGTGATTATGTGCTTAATTGTGCTGTAATCTTATGTGATTAGCACGGGGCCTGACAGTTCATGCTAAGCTGATTGAGGAAACTGATTTGGGTTGCAGTTTAGATCAGCACGGGTACGAACTGGTTGAGTGTCCTGTGCTGAGCTTAAGCGAGCGAGCTGATTTATGGTTTCTTGAGGACTGTAGCAGCTCGGAGTGTACTGGACTCATAGTATGAGAGATTCAGCTTAGAATCTTGCTGGGTAGTTCTACGAGCTAGACCGATCGGGTGCTAGCTGATTGGTACGCACTGTACTGTGTGAGCTGAGCTGGCGTGAACCAGTCCAGTGCAGCGCTCTGAGCTGATATCAGTTAGGAAGTTGCGAAAGCTGGATGCAGCTTTGGGTGTTACGCTAATTCGCAAACTGAGTTCACCCTTGAGGGCTGAGTTGACCACCATGAGCTAGTAGGAGTACGTACCTTGAGATCTAGGTGGGTGAGCTGATCTAGAAGCGTCATGATCAGTGTGACGCAGGGAAAGATGGATAGAACATCACAAGATGACTTGAGTGATGCATGCTGAGTGGAGCACTCTAAGCTGATATACATATTGTTGGCTGAGAAGAGCATACGTGATCTGAGCTGAATAGTATGCGCTGATCTGAGAGCTGTGATATATTGTGTATATGTGCGACCTGAGCTGGTCGGCGTGTGTGTCAGCTGAGTTGTTGTAGCGTTTACTGTTCTGGAGAGCGTAGCTGAGCTGAATGCTCTGTGCTGATCTCAGATCGCGAGGTTGTGCCACGTTGTTTAGTGGTATTAGCTTAGGTGTAATCTGGTAGTATCGTCCTGTGTAGACCAGTGCTGTTTGGTCTTCATCTTAGATCAAAAGCTGTTTATGGTTTCATCTTTGACGAGAACTGTCCAGAATGCGTAAGCTAGCCAGTGCGTGATCTGGACTGTTGCTGCGAGCTGAGAGCATTGCTGGCTATTTTGGTAGTCGTAATCTGGATGGAGCATCCTTTGCTGTTTAATAGGGTGAGATCTGACCTGAGACTGCGTAAGCTGTTTGGTGGTACTGTGCAGATTACCCTGTGCTGGCGTGATCTGGTCTGCTGGTGTGAACCTGTACTATTGTGTGTGGCTCAAGCTGTCTGTGAGGTCAGATCTTGGCGAAAGCTGATGGAGAAGAGCAGTTCTGGTTTGGAGTATGGTTTCAAGCACTGATTAGTCGAGACAGATCTAGTACAACTGCTAGGTTAAAGGCTAATGTTGTATTCAGCTCTGCTGAGGTTGTGAACTAAAACCGTTGCTGTTGTGGTGCGAATAGGTCCAGTGTGCTCTGGTTCCAGCTTAGAGGTTTGCTGGTGGTTTTTTATGTTAAACCAAGACCATCTTTGGTGTGAGCTGGTTGGACAGAATAGTTCTGATCCGAATAGCAAGTTTGGGCGCTGAGATTAATTGTATTATGTGAACTGTTTAGGAAGCAGTGTATTAAAAATTAGCTTAGGAGAATTGCTGTAAGCTGTTGGTAAGCTTTTGGTTTGGCAGATCAGATCAGGCACCAGCTATAAAGACTGGCCTTAATAAACACTGACAGCCAAGTGCCAAGCTGGGTTTGCGAGCTGAGGACATACTACTGTAGCATAAACCAGTCCAGTGCCGTGATCCGAACTGATGACAGGAGTAGAAGAAAGACGTAAGCTGGATTCAAATTTGGGTGGTACGCTATTTCGCATGCTGGTTGTACGCAAGCTGGTGCGGACGTGAGCTGGTTTATATGTACATGTCGATCTGTTAAGCTGATTTGAAGCGTTTCAAACTATGGAAAATTTCAAAAGCTGCTTCAAGCATCTCAAGCTGGTCTGGATTTGAAACGACCCTCTCTCTACGCTATAGCATACTATTTACGTAATATCATAAAATGGAAAGAAGATATTCTCGAGATATATATAAATATCATTTTCTTTGGTTAAAAAAAATTCTCACAAAAGAAATACTGAGTTTTAACCATAAAATATCAAGTTTCCCTCTCTCTCGATAATAAATCCAAAACAATAATATGTCTCAACTTAGAAATATAACACTGAAAACTTGTGTGGAAAAATGAAATGGTCGCTGGGTATGTGCGCCAGACTGCAGTCCACTCAGAAGTCTTGCCCCCCGATCCGATCTTAGCTGCAATGAACAAATCAATTATAGTGAGACTAAAAACTCAACAAGTACAAAACTGGTTAATAACGAATACTACATAATACATGCACATGCATAAATATTTGTACTCAAATAATTTTCTTAAAATTTAAATGCATAAGAAAAACATCTTCTCAAATCATTTTCTTTAAAAATTCATGCATAGGAAATAAACTCATAAATAAAAATATTTTTCTTGTAAACTCAGAGCAATTCATAAATAAAAATCTTTTTCTGTGAAATATGTTTGTTAGATAAAATTTATTAGTTTTGGTGATAACAAAAATAAGACAAGTGCTGAGTTCAAAATTAATTCTGTACAATCAGCCGTTGCAATTAACAGCTTCGCATATTCAGATGCAATACTCAGCTATCGGACTGCTTTTCAGATGTTAGTTATTGAGTAGAAGAAGTCAGATAATCAGATTGAGTTTTTCAGTCGTTAGCTATCAGATCTTGATATTCGGAATTGATTCAGATGTTGAGGTGAAGCACATTCTGTACAATCAGCCGTTGCAATTAACAGCTTCGCATATTCAGATGCAATACTCAGCTATCGGACTGCTTTTCAGATGTTAGTTATTGAGTAGAAGAAGTCAGATAATCAGATTGAGTTTTTCAGTCGTTAGCTATCAGATCTTGATATTCGGAATTGATTCAGATGTTGAGGTGAAGCACTTAGGTATCGGGTTATTATTTTAGATATGATATCATTTCAGATGTTGAGTACAGTTATTTTGATATCGGTTATGATTTATTCAGATGTCAGAATATATTAGTAACGGGGCAAGTATTTCAGTGGTTAAATTATTTCAGCTGTTGGTTAGCATTCAGCTATTGAATATCTCAAATGTTGAAGCTTTCAGTCATTACAATCAGATGTTACAAAATATTCAGCAGTTGGATATCTACTTCAGAAGCGAGTGTATTCAGTAGTTGGGTATCTACTTCAGTAGTGAGTATTTTCAGACGTTGACTGCAGTTGTTTTTGACTCAGTTGTGACTACTTAGGAACTATTCAGATTATGGATTACATGAGTAACGAAGCTAGTATTTCAGCTGTTACAACATTCAGCTGTTGGCATATTTCAGCTGTTACAACATTCAACTTTTGATATATTCAGCTGTGACAGCTATTCAGTGATGAAATAGTCGTCCTCTTCAAGAAAGAAATAACAGTATTAAAGGGAAAACTTTCAGGCGCAAACGAAGAATCGATTCTAGCGCTATCAATGTTTAAATTGGAAAGAATCAATGGTGAAGATTGAATCGTACAATTTCCTGGAATTAAGGAAACACTGTCAGTGCTATTTTGGGTAAATAATACGCAGTATACAGAGGACGTTATACGGTGTTTGCACAAATATGGAGATACGACAATTTGGCTCTGACGAAGCGCAATTTACCTCTAGTGGAGCAGAATATGCAATGGTCATATATTCAAAAAGGGATTCTGTTTCCTTGGCGAGTTTTAATGACCGTTGTGGACGAAGGGTATAAATAGCTGGATTTTGAATTAAAGAAGCTCTCTCTTTGTCTCTCCTTCACTCTGTTTTTCAACGTTTCCATTACTCTCGATCTTTTCATCAATCGACAGTATATTTCAAAAGCTCACACAAGTTTCTGGAAAGCCCATATTGTAGAAACTGTTTAAAGTCCAGTAACTCATCTCGAAGAACACCATCCTTGATCTTCATAGATATTACCTTCGAGATACATCTTCTGGTTACCTTGAGTAATCAAGTTTTATTGTTAAAACCAGAAGATTTACAGTCTCAATAGTTTTGTATTCCATTGTATCATTCATTGTTGAGTCTGTAACAAACGAGCTACACAAAGCCGCTTGATAGAAATTCTAAGTGTTGTATTAAGCAGTTACATTTGGTTGTTGATTGGAGATTGTTAGGAGTCATCTTGAGCGAGGCTCGGTGACTGAGTGGTTACAGAGGCTGTAAATATCAAACTCTTCTAGTGGAACCTTCCTGAACAGGAAGAAGGGGAGACGTAGGATATTGATATCCGAACTTCCATAAACAAACTCTTGACCCTGAGCTTTTACTTATCGCATTTATTTAAGCTTCCACTATTCACAAATTAATCAACTTATTTCCGTACAATATTTGTTAGTTGAGAAATCTGATTTAAGACTGAGATACCTTAAATCTGGTAACTCGGATTTAAGTTAAGCGGGTGCTTTAAAAATCGTTTTAAAGGTTTCGAAAATTAAAAATATCAAGGAGTTCATTCAACCCCCCCCCCCCTTCTGAACTCCTAGGCCTGTTTTTCGAGCCATATTGATCCTATCAATTTCCCTGAATTTGGTTCTTTGTTCTTCTTTGTTTTGCCTTATCAAACCTCTTTGGTACCATGCTTCTGAAATTTGGTACAGCTCCCCAGCCTACACTGGTTTCCATACAGTCAAGTTTTGGCATGTCTCCCTGGAACTTCTCCTGGCTCACAATACCCGTAGTTTGGCATGTTCCTCGAGAACATCTCCTGACTCACAATACCCGTAATTTGGCATGTCTCCTCGGAACGTCTTCCGACTCACAATACCCATAATAATATTTAACCACAATCAAGTCTCATTATTCAAAATATTTTATTTCATTCTCATTCTTGTTTCATAATAAATCTCAAATTCTCAAAAGTTAATTTATTTCTTAGCTTCATAAACTTTCTGCTCAACTTCATAAACTTTCTGCTCATAAAATTTCTCATAAAAGTCCAGCAAATGATAGTTTAAAAATCACACATGCTAAAAATTATTTTCTAGGCATTTATTTGTCATGAAACTTGTCAAAAATCTCATTAATCAATTAAATTCTAAAAATGCTGGAAAACATCTTAAAATATGATTAAAACATCAAATAAAGTCATCCATGAACTTTGGCAGTCCCTAAAACTTGAAAATCTCAATTTTCACAAAAATGACTCGAAGAGGCTCACTTCGAGTGACAAAATGATAAAAATCACTAAAAATCCATTTATTAACAAAATCACTCCATGTTTTGACCTAAGTCACCTTAACTCAATGTACTAGCCACTGAAACAAACTATACTCAAAAATGACCACGGCGTCACCACACCGACGACAACAATGCCACTGCACTTGCACAGCAGTGATCTTGGATAGGCTGGGATTCTACCTCAAAACCTCTCACTCCTATCAACTTAAGTACACAACCAGACCCTAGTAAAACCTAGGGATGATCACTAAACTCTATAATAACCTCTCTGGACCACACCTAAGCCATGCTAGACTTTCTCTCCTCAAACTCCTCCTTAACCAACGCATGAAATTCTCACCCTAAGCCTCTCGACCTGGACTCTCACCACCTAACTCAGACCTCAAAGATCTTCATGATATATCCCTAGGATTTCACCAGCCATGAAAGGACTGAGCACTTTGAACTTGAAGGTCAAAGAAGGCTAGGAGAGCCTAGTCACCTTCTACAACCCAAATCTCTTCTCTTATAGGCCAAGGATGCACAACTCAAGACCAGTTTGACCTAGGCTGCAAAGTTCATGAATAATTGAAATAAAAACACTAGGCATAAAAAATACATTCAACAAGTCACCATCACAAATATACACACAGATGTACATAAACTTGAAATGTGCATCAAATAAAGTCTTGTACTTGCCTTTCTTGTAAAAACTCACAACCAAAGTGATGCTGCAGGCTGGGTGGAAGACAAGGAACACCACACAAATCTTGACCATTTTTATTTTATTGTATATGTTTGTTGAGTAATGGTGTATAATAGGTCAATAATGGTGTATATAGTTGGACAAAATAATTGTGTATAATAGGTCAATAATAGTGTTTATAGTTGGACATATGTTGTTGTGTATAAAATATGCTCAAAGTTGTGTGTGTATAGGATACTCAAAGTTGCTACTCCAAATGTTAAAAGTGCTACAAAAGTTGGAAGAAAAATGGCTTGTTTTAAATGGTAAAAACATAGATATTTAAAAGTTGTTATTTTTCTAATAAAAGAGCTAAATACTAAAAAAACAAATGTAGATGAACTATATAAATGCTTAAAAACGAGATCGAAATAAATTGTCATAGAAATCTTCTATTCTTTGGTGTCCTCGTTGTCTTCTTTCCGGCCTTGCATCATCTAAATACAAATTCTAAAAAGAAACTCGTGAAAAATAATTCAATAAATCACATTGTCTAAAACATAGATATAAATAAAATAACAAGGCATGCAATTTAGGTAGAAAATTCTAGGCGTTATAGGAATCCTCCGAGCTGACATATGCACTGCTGGCAATACACGATCTGAATTTGAAAATATGCCCGGATCGGAGGACTATGAGCTATTCTGGCTATATATGACCTGAGCTGGTCGATGACAGTTAAAATGAGCTGACATTGTGTGATCTGATCTGTTGAGGATCGGTTGTCTGTTATTACGACCTGTACTACTGTACACGAGGTGATATGTTCCGGTAAGATGGAGAGTGAGCTGGTTTAGCTCTTGTAAACAGGATGGAGCAAAAGCTGTGGATACGAGATCTGAGCAAAGCTCAAATACAGTAGTCAAATACATTGTAGAGGCCTGAGCTGATCCAAACGTCCTATAGCCACATCTGATGAATGCAAGTTGTACATATTTTCTGAGTCATATACTGTCAGACTTATTGTGTCTATGTGTACTATTTTTTATTGGTTATCACGGATGGAGCATCATCATCTCCTTTTCTGGGAAAGCGGTGGAACAAACTATAAATAGACACTTGTGTTCTTTGGATTTAGGGGAAGAGCATAACGGGAAACCACGACAACACAGAAACACAATGGAAAATGTTCTATTCATCACTAAACCAATCTTCAAAGCACTGTAAGACTGAATTCAGAGGTATAACTGAATACTAGATATGAAGGGAATGCATACTCGAGAGAGATGATATTCTCGAATGTCCTGAAAATCACATACGTATTCAATTGAGTAGTATTTTGTGCTATCTGTGAGTTTGATGCTATATCATATTGATTGCGTAATCTGTGATCTATATGAACTTTTGTATTGATTATAGGAATGCATGCTGACATGCTTGCGTTCATCTTGAGCCTGAAAACTAAGACAGATAGCAGATTCTGCCACAAATGACGTTTGGAATCTATAGTTGATTGTCGAGGGAGTTGAGTTACTCCCAAAGCTAGAATACTCACTGTAGTGTTCCAAAGTCAAGGGATTGAGAAGGAGGACACCACCCCAAAGGGTGAGTATGTGGTTGTGCCAAGAACTTAGTCCTCGGGATCCCAGAACCTGCGATATTTCCTTGTAAACAGAATTGACAGTCCATATTTATTTTCACATTTGCATTCATGCATAAGTTTTCTGTGCATAACGACTATACTGAGATTGTTTCTCACCAGAGATTTCTGGCTGTTGATTTGCTTGTATGTGTTCTTGACAACAGGTGGGGCGAGGGCTGAATCAAACAGATAGGGATAGAGAGAAATAGAAAACACAAAGACCTACTGGCTGTTGGCGAAGCGGCGGATCCGGATCCCGGTCAATACACCTATATAATAATTCAAACATTCATAGGATGTTTAGAATATACCTGTCTGGCGACTAGGCGCCTGTCTCCGACTATTTCTGAAATGGAAATAGCACTTCTTTAGTTGCTCCTAATCAGGTCCACGATCGGTTGCCAATTCCTTCGTTGGAATGCACTAGAATCCCAACGAATATTTCGCGAGCAGAACCTCCTCGCCAGGATGATCGCAGCGAAGTGCGACGAAGGCGGCGGCGGCGGGAGGAGGGAGAGGAGGAGAGGGGGAGAATTTGCTGAATAGCTTTTGTTGTGTGTTTTTCTTTCTCCCTTCATGACATATTTATAGATTGAAGGAAAGAGTTTGATGTAAACAAAACTGTGAACATTCGTTTCAAGTAGAACTGTGAACATTCGTTTCAAGTAGAACTGTGAACATTCGGTTCAACTTGAACCGTGAACATTCGGTTCAACTCCCTCGATTGTGGTCTCATCATAATCCCGATCGATGATCAGATATCACCGATGTGCTCAGTTTACAAAAATGATCATTATGATGCAAAATCAAATTTTCGGACCACTAAATCTATATATGACAGGTTTTACTCTCATTAGCTAAATATGGAAGTCCTACTCCCTTAGCTACTTTTGGAAAGTCATACTCCCAACCTTCCTCCTACTATACTCAACACTTTGAGTACCATATCCTTGTCTGCACGGGAATTGGTAAACCAGTACACTGTGTGACCCTCAATGGTTCAGGGATACAGCTAGCCGTGGGCTCACAACTCATTGTGAATCAAAAAACACATTTTTATGATCTACCCATCGGACCATGGTAAAGCGTCTAGAAAATCGCCCTATGATCCCTGATAGTGCCTGCAAGAACCAGTCGGTCATGGTTAGCGTATAGTACGGTCCTTTCAACTCATATATCCCGATCAAATCAACGACCATTGGTAAATCGAAAGTCGTTAGAGATTCGATAGCCATGCATACATCTTGGAGATCAGAATAGCTACATCGCGAGTGCTACCAGGTAAACTCATTTACACTGAAGCACAAGAGTACTCTGGCCAGAGTTTTGTCACACTATTATCTCCTCAGATAGCATAGGATATCCACGCACTAGGGCGAGCAGGGAATCCTCGAAAATAAGGCATCGACTCCCACATGCTTCGTGACCTCACCCAATCTCGACACCTGATGACCCTCAAGGAGTCGGTAAACGAGTCAAAGTGAGGCGACTAATCATGTAGAGTCTCAATTATGTTTCGAGTAGTAAGGACTAATCCATAAAACCAAGACCTCTAACTCTCCACCCGACAAATGGTAACCACTTGGAGAATCCGAACGAGGGTAGCTCGATAGTTCGCCAGGCAAATCATCCATCTGCATGCTCAGAACATCACAATGTTCCCTACCAATGAAACGTGGTACTTCACATCACAGATGCTAGTCTCAAACTCGGGCGGCCTTATCCTCATTTTGACGGTCCAATCGACTAGGAATAAGTTCAGAATACACAGTGACTACTAGATGTATTTCATGATAGCCATCATATCCACTATCACATCTAACATACACTATGGTGCATTCTAGGTCTTTATCCAACATGATTGTTAACATTATAAAATAATAACGATAAAGAATGCCATATATAAAATGTGAATTTCATAAACAAAGATTGTTTTACCCAAAGAGTAATCAAAAGCCCACACGCCACAATTTGACTAGTTGGGCACCTACTCTAACACTGGCAACTTAGGCTAAGACGATAGCGCAAGCTGTTAGGAATGACTTAGCCTTGTGTGAAGTTGTATAACCTTTTGTAAAGTCGTTGTGTAGACCTTGTAACTGTTGTACTGTTAAGCTTAGCTTTGTACATGAACAGATTTTGAGGAATAGACTCAAATATTATTAGTTTGTGAATACTACACGTTCCTGTGCCAAATAGTTAAAAAATCTTTTGTTGTAGATTGTAATTCATCTTGCCTTAGTATGCTTGACTTAATGATATTTAATGCATCATGACCTTAAACACTTGATTAGCACCGATGGCTTCACTTCGAGCTGATCTGAGTTGAACTGCCTCGTTGTGCTTGTTTGAGATTCTGCCGCGAGCTGTTTTGAGGACAACAGCTTAGAGGTGAACAGCTCTGGGATATTCTCGTGTGCGTGTAAGCTGGATTCAGTTTAAAGATGTTCTGGATGCCCTGAGCTGAGGGATCATATTACGGGAATTTGACCATGTTGGTTGGTGAAATCAGATTGGGCGCAAGCTGATGGTGACGCATAGATTAGACAAGAGTTGTTCCTGGTTTTCAGCTTTGGACGAAATCTTTTGGGGAGGGTCAGCTATGGTGATAGATGATCGGTCTCCTGTGCTGGAGTAGTGGACGAGAGCTGACCTGTGTTTGGGAGCGCGATCTGATATGATGAGAAAAAGCTGATTAGGGGTGTAAGCTGAAGTGTACGCGAGAGCTGAACAGCATACGAAAGCTGAACAAATGAGAGCTGATTTATATGCGCAAGCTGAGTTGCTTTGCCTGGGCTGAAATACAGTGAGAAGGTCTGAGCTGTCTGATACCACTGTAGCTGTAATCTGTTGAGGGTGCGGTCAGTACAGTGTGAGCTGTTGGATGCGAGAGCTGGGTATATTTGCGTGCTGAGCTGAATGCAAGGCTGAGTACAGTGAAGAAGCCTGAGCTGTGCTGAAAGCACTGTAGCCGTGATCTACTGAGTAGTGAATTTAAATATCTTCTCGTTGACCAACTGTATCGCCTATAATTTCCTGACTACGTAGAAATGAGTGCATGACTAGGGGGGAAATATTTTTAGATGATTACATGTCTTATTATATTATTTATTTATGATTTTATGCTGCATGGTATGCATGTGTTATTTTTCAGCCTGCTTGAGCTACGGACGTGTGGACGGGATTAGGGTCGACCGGAAAGAAGATAATTGAGATTTTTTTTAATTTATGAGATTTTAAGAATGAATTTATTTAATTTTAAGCAAATATTTTTGGAAATTTGGATTTTTATAATTATTTTGGAGGGGAACCCGTTTTTCGCCTATACGGGCCGGTATTTGAGTTTTAAGGCACTTTAAAATTTTAGGAGGCATAGATTTTGAAACTTTATGATTATTAAAGCCCAAGTATGAGTTTTAAACACTTTTATTTATTTATTTAATTAGAGGGGCAAGCTTGTAATTTTTCTATTAAAGCCATAGGGGTCATTTTAGGCACCTTAATTACTTCTTAAACACAAATTTAAACACATCCTAGCGTCCATCAATTGTACCAGCCATCTTCCCCCTCCCTTAGCACACAAAGCTTCGAAATTCATACAGCCATTGAAGGAGCTTTGTGATCAAATTCCGGCGGCGCCCCGATCTCGCACCTACAACGTCTGTACCTCGCAGATAAACGTTTTCTTCAACCCAGGCATGTGATATCAATCCATTTTCTAACCATTTAAACTGTATTAGACTGATTTTTATGAAAATTCGTGTGAATTACATGTGTATTATTCAGATCTACCTTCCATGGTCTCGGTTCATGCATTGTCCTATGACACCTCTCACGGTTTTGAAATTTCTTTCATGGCTTTGGTCGTGGAAGGCTTAAGGGGTTATGGCTCGACCTTAGGGAGGTTCATGGTGGTCCTAGGGGTGGCTATTAGTTGCTCAAAGTAGGGTATTATTGGTCGAACCGATGGCTGGTTGCAGAACACCGTGCACTGTGTGCCGATGCACCGCGCGGTGCGTCTCTTTCCCATGAGCCGTGCGCCCTCGTGCGACCATGGTTGGGGCCAAGGTCAGTCAGGTTAGGACCGTCTGGACCTGGGGATGGTCCATCCGGTGGGGCTCCGTCTAGTGGTGGCCGGAGCAGGGAGATCGAATGGAATGTCGGCGGCGTGCCGCGACGATGCATGGAGTAGTGTGTGTTTTTCGATTTAGGGCTTGTAGTGGATTTGGTTCGGTTCAATTGAACTGGCTGGTTCGGTTGGCCAAATCGGTTCTTCGAGTCCCGAGTCAAATATTTTTAAATGGGGTCAAGTTATTTTAATTATGGACCTGTTATTTTTATTAATGTGTCAAAGGTCCAATTTTAAATAAATTAGCCACAAGGTCAAAATTGAGTCAAACCTTTTAAATAAATTAAGTTATGTTTAATTTTAAGTTTTTAGTCAAAATTAGGGCATTTGGTATTTTAATTAGGTCAAAATCGATTTTCGGATTTAATTTGGTCAAAATCAGTCTTTTGGTCAAAATCGGCATTTTAGGTCAAAATTGATTTTAATTGATTTTATAGGTCAAAATCGATTTTAATAAGCCCCAATTAATTTTTAGAACTAAATTAGGTCAAAATCGATTTTCGGATTTAATTTGGTCAAAATCAGTCTTTTGGTCAAAATCGGCATTTTAGGTCAAAATTGATTTTAATTGATTTTATAGGTCAAAATCGATTTTAATAAGCCCCAATTAATTTTTAGAACTCAAAATTGATTTTGATTAGTTTCTTTTGTCTTGATTTTTTATGAAATCAAAATTTAAAGAAAATAGGCGAAAATGGGAAAAAGCGGTGAACATTCGTTTTATCGGCCATTTTTAGAGCGACGTTTGGTCTAGAAGTTCGATCCAGGCCCCGGGATCAACCCTTGACCGAAGTTAGAAAAATGTAGAAGCCCGTAAATGCATAATTAATCATATATGTAGTATGTTATGTACGTAAATGTTTTAAAGAAAAGAATTAATTATCCATTAACAGGCTAAGCTTTTAAATTGCATGATTTTAAGAAAATTCACGCGTCATGAGATTTTATGAAACGATCAGGCATGTCCTTTTTAAGTTAAAAATCCGAGGAATGGAAGTGATGTGGCAAGTCTACGATGGGAGTTAACCGGGTATATACTTTGTTATGCATTACGATCGAGCATGCTGAGCCTCTAGGCTCACTAGGTTTATATGGTGCAGGTGATGTCCTGTCGATGAGTATGTTCCGACTGGCGGTGAGGACCTCTGAGCGCCTGTTGCAGCAGTACCCCGTGACCGCCTTTTTGGTTCAGTTTTGTCATGTTACAGTTTTAGATACTGGGTTTTAAACAAGTTGGCTTTAAATATTCTTTTACTCGATGATTTTATGATATTGGATGTTTTTAAAGTTTTTAATTATTCCTTTATTTATGCTTAAATTTTTTTGAGAAAATGATTTAGAAATGTTTTAGAAGGGAACGAGCCATACTTTAAGTTTATGCTTCCGCACATGTTTTTTTTAAAAAAAATTTAGAGTCTGTTTCGTTTCACCAACACTTAGTTATTTTAGACCATGCTTTCCCTTATCCTCTCCAGAGAGTTCCCGAGAGATATTTTCTCAAACCCTTGTTACTGTTCACCTCACCTATTGTTTCCCAGATCACCGGAATTTGGCTGGTCCATTTCGAGTGACGGTACCTCGATCGGAAACCCCTCTTCGAGCTCAATGTTTTCGTACCAGTTTGGAGTCGAGAGGAGGCCGGACTGAGGAGATCGCTGAGAAGCTGCGTGAGCTGTGCTTCGTGATTTTCGACTGAGTTGAGCATTGGTTCGGACAACTGTGTTCTGCTAGTGTTAGTTTCTATTCCTAGCTTTTATCTGGGAGTTGTTTAGTGATGTATCGATAGCCTTAGCTGTTCTGAGTTGTGAGGTTTCGACTGTGAGCTGTGTAAGCTTAGCCAGTGCTGATTTCTTAGGCATCTTGGCAGATAATACCTTTCTTGTAGTTTTTGCCAAGAACTGCTGGCTTGAGCTGTTAGCTGAGCAGAGCAGGGAGTGCGTCTGTTGTCAACTGTGAGCTGTGCAGAGGTATTTGACAAGACTGTGTAAGGTACGAATTCGGAGCTTGAGTTATAGCTTTGAGATAAGCATGTTGAACGTGATGGCTGTAGGCTAAGTCTGCCTTAGCATTGTCCTTTGTATGCTGCGTGTAGTAACCTGTTGTGCTTGTGCTGAGTAGCCAAGCTGATTTTCCTGTGTTAGGCCTGTTGTGTCTAGGATGTTTACGTGTTGTGTTGCCGTAGTGGTTATGAGTGAGCTGAGTCGCTGAGCTACTTTCTATTGTTGTGCTTGTGGCTTTGAGCTGATTTGCTCAGCCTAGGATCGCATGGTAGAGTCTGATCTGTGTTATCATTATTACATACGTTATATTATAAACTTTGACATAGGCATGAGAGTATTTTTAGCGTGAACTATACTGTTGTGTAGGTGATAAATTGCCGTGTTGTTGTGTTATGTGCTGGATGTGAGCTAAGTCTGCTTAGCCGTGCATTATGTGATGATTTTTTGATCTGTTTATGCTTGATTATTGCATGCTGATTGTAAGCTGATAGTGTCTTGCACACATGCATAGCATTTTGAGCTCCTTTTGATACCTGAATTTTATCCAATGATGGATAGTGTCAGCATGCTGATTTGAAAATAAAATGAAATGAGTGGTGTCGTTGGCTACCGTACCCTCGACTCCCCGCTGCGAGTTTGTGTCTGTCCTGAGGTCCAGTGGATAGCTCCCATCCCTCAGTAAGCGAATGTCACCATTTGGGTTGAGCTTTGAGACTTTGTGCTGCTGGTACTGCATGTGGGACGATTGGGTAGCTCCCATACTCTCACCTGCGATGTGGTCACTGATTTCCTGATTTGATGAATCACAACTGAGTCTGATGTGATCTATTTGACAGTCGATGAGTCTTCGTTGTCCCTTGATTCCCGATATCTCTTGATAGCCTCATGCATTGCACGACATGTCATGTTGCTTATTAGTGTATTGAGTTGCTCTTCGTACTGAGGTTTTGATCTCGTTTGTTTTTCCTTGGGGTTTCTTTGACAGTGTGTTTAGCCATTGCAGGCCTTTGTAGGTAGATCAGCTGGTCCAAGTAATGCATCAGCTGGTGAGGCCTAGCTGGCGTTGAGTTCTCAGTTATACATATATGCAGTATCGATTCATTGCCAGGGGATGCTCGATTGAGTCTATATGCATGTATATATACTTGTTGTGGTTGATGTTTGCCGCAGACTTTTGATTTACAGTCTTATTTTGAGTACGAACTTATCAAATCAGATCTGTTTTGGCTCGAATACGTAAACTGAATGTATGTCGTATTTGCACAGGGACGTTAAATAAGTGCGCAGTTTGGAGTCTAAGAGTTAATTCAGGTGCAGCCTTACTTAGTGGATTGTACAAACGGTTGTATAAATCAAAGTCTTCTAGAGTGAAGCCTTCAAGTTTGGAAGAATGGGAGACGTAGAAGGTGCTGTCTTCGAACTTACAGAAACAACCCTCTCGCGTACTGTTTATTACTTTATGCATCAATGTTTTCTAAGTTGTTTTTTTACGTTCAATTTTCGGGGAGTACTTCGGGTCTCCGCATGATTTTTCAGACCTGACCGATGTACTCTCGACAAAAAATTTCAGGAGCAGAAGCTATTTAGCTCCAATCTTATTCAGATCGTTGTCTGGTAGTGCATGTTGTCTTGTTGTTTCAAAATGTTGTTGATATTAAACACGCACTGTCTCTGTTCCGTGCTGTTCTCCGCACAACGTGATCTGATCCGGTCTAGAAAATTTCTATCAAGTGATATCAGATTTGTGATATGATATAGGACCTAAAATTTTCAACAAAGTTAGACTCAGGCCAAAAGAATATTAGGAATACCGTACCCTTCCTTTTATTCACAATCGGTATTATAACATATAATAATATAGTAAATAAATATATATATATATATATATATATATATATCGCGGCATCCAAATGGATACTTGTCCACGGCTTCACCTCCAAAACCAATGGCTAATTCTTCATCGCCTGCATGTCACCCACAAACAAAAACAGAGATAGAGCACGACTTCTTATTCAAAACATTATTAAACACAGACAAAAGAATACCATCCAACCATATAGTGCATAATTATCCAGAAAAAAACCCATAAAATTTGTGGCTGCCCACGTTTAAATTACACCTCAAAAACGGATGATTACAAACACAGTCGAATTCATTCCTCAACCATGAATGACACAGTAGATAAAGTAGTAATCTTTCTGGCAAAAAGAGATGGAATCGACAAGCTTGTTAAAACCTTCCAATATGTATCCAAACTAGCCCATTGGTATGCAGAAACAAGTAGTCCAGAGTTCGCCGACAGAGCCAAGAAATGGGAGGTGGCCTCTGGGCTCAGCCGGAAGGCCTTCCGCAGTGGCCGGTTCCTCACTGGATTCAATGCCCTCCGCCGCAACCCAGGCGCCACCGTGACCTTCCGGGTACTCGCCGTCCTCTCCAACGCAGGGGAAATGGTCTATTTCTTCTTCGACCACTTCCTCTGGCTATCAAGAATCGGATTCCTCGACGCAAAACTTGCCCGGAGAATGAGCTTCTTGTCGGCTTTCGGCGAGGCTTTAGGGTACATATTCTTCATCGTTTCGGATTTTGTTCTGATTCGAAACGGGATAAGGGAAGAGAGAAGGATTGTTGGAAGTGGGAAGGGTGAATTGGAGAAGGAGAATAATAATATAAAGAAGGAGAATAATAATATCAAGAAAATCAGGGTTGATCGGGTGCTGAGATTAATGGCTATGGCGGCAAATTTGGCAGATCTTGTTATTGCGGTTGCTGATATTGAGCCTAATCCTTTCTGTAATCATGCAGTCACGTTGGGGATTAGTGGGTTGGTCTCGGCATGGGCTGGTTGGTATAGAAATTGGCCATCTTAGGTATAATTTAACCGGAAAAATAGATTTTTGGTTATGTGTATTTTTCAATTTTATATTTTTATTATCTATATCGTTAAATTTCAGTTTTAGTGTATTTATTTTATGTTTTTTATGATATTAATCATTTCAATATGTTGTTGATTTGTTTAGCACATCAGCACTCACAAAAAAATTGTTAAAAAAATAATGAACTACGATAGTTTAATATTTACAGGACCAAAATTTCAACAAAGATATATAGATGAAAAGTGCAATTTTTCCGAATTAATGTATGGAAAAATTGGTCTACGTATGCATCAGTGGAAATGTAACGTCCATAAATCCATAAATTACGAATTTAAAGTTTATAATTTCAAGGGATCTGCTTGTAATTCTCATCGTTTAATCAGCTTTCGTCTGTGTTGATTCTGTTTCAGTTTAGGAGCATGGTTTAAGAGAGATGTCCGATCGAGCAAGACAAGCATGGTTCACCTCTAAATTGAATTTTTACCCAATGGGTTCGGTACAAGTTTTCGTTCTAAAAAAGAGTGGCACTTTTAAAAGAATAGTGTTTTGCTCAAAATATCTTTTACATATTTCATATAAATACTTGCGAAAGCACTTAAAATTAACAATCATTCAGAAACCTTCACATAAAAAGAATTTTGAGAAGCGATGCTCTCTAAGAAAAGAAACCAACTGAAGCTTCAAATTTTTCAAAGCAACCTATCGTGCTTGTGAGCTATTCATAGCCGGATAAATCTGTCAATCGTTGTTCGATGCTTAAGCCAAGTAACTTCTGTTTGTTGCTGCATTTTTTAAACATATATTGATTCATCTAGCATGTATGAGTTATTTTTAAAGGTTTGAGAAAAGTTTTGAAGCGTTTCAAACATAGAGATGATTTCTTAATGAAGTATTGGTCTGATAGAGTTTTTTCAGAGAAGTTGTTCGAAAATGTTTTACGATATTTGAGTTAGCTTATTCTTGAAATTTTTGGGATGTACGAAAGTAGCTTAAAGTGAAAGTTCTCTCGATGTTTCCTTAGATATTTGTTTTGTTTCAAACTAAGGAAATGGTCTAAGCTGTTAGTCGATATTGAGCTAAGTTCGCGATCTGCTTATTTCCCGACTGATCTTCAGCACGATCTGATTTACTTAACAAAGCTGAGTTGATCCCATGATCTGATTTCTAACCCAGAGCTGTTTTACGCTCGTGATGCTGAGTTGACTTTATTTGACCATCGTAATTTAGTCTGATCGTCTAATATTGTGTTGACTTTTCTAATCTTAGTTGACCAAATAGCCTAGATCGTTTTTCTATTCTAAGCTGATTCAAGTCCACGATCTGTTCATGCTCTGAGCTGAACCAATTTAGCTTAGATCCACTTTGAACTATTACTGTAACTCAAGTTAAATCCTTCATTCCATTAGCTTTGATTCGAAGGTATAACTCTAATCTTCTCTAAGTTATACCCAACTTAACGAAATAGTTCATCAGCTTAGAGCTCCGCTATTCGTTTTAATAGCCTGAGCTAATTCGAGTTTCTTCTTCGATTGAACTCCGATGTACTCCCAATAGCTTTTAAACATCAAATTAGTTTTAAAATAGAAAACCATATCTGTATGCGATCTTATTTAATCCTAGAAAAGCATTTTAAAGAGAGTTTTTCAGAAATTTTAAAGGAAGTGTATTTCAAAAGTTTTAGTGATTTGTGACGGATAACAGACGGTCAGCTATAGGATGTGTGGTAATCGGTCGATGGACCGGAGTACCCCGTCAACCATAGGGTGTGTGGTAATCGGTCGACGGATCGAAGTGCCCTGCCAACAGAGTTAGAGCGTGTGGACAATGGCCAAAGGGTCATTGGGTCTCACTCCACCTGGAACCAGTTTAAACTTGATCAAGTGACTATGAGCTAAGGAGTGTTGGCGCAGCGGCAGATCCAGATCACACTTGCGCAACGGAAGTTTTTAAAAATTCTGCCCAAGACACTCGTACATGAATAAAAACAATTTTCAGGCCCGGGCTAATCTCACAGAATTAGAGCACAATTAAGAACATAATCACGGAAGCGCAAAAATCGGGCTTAAAAAATTTTTCGAAAATAAAAATGGTCCTGAACTCAAAACATTCATTCAAATATCAATACTCAAAATATGAGTGAACTCAAACTCATACAAAACAGGTAACACAAATCTCAAATCAACAATAGATCCCCAAATACATAGAATCACGTGACATCCCCCGGCTCAATACATATCATAATATAACTGGGACTCAAGGAAAAGGGGATCGACCAGCTGGCGCTCCACTCAGTCCAGCTTGGTTACCTGAAGATCCTGCAAATGGGCAACACAGACCCAAAACACAAAAGCAGGAAAACAAATACGAGATCAAGCCTCAGTACGAAGAGCTATGAAAACAGCTAATAATGCAACATGCTATAATCAATGCTATGAAATGCATGAGTGCTATCAAGGATCGGATAGCTAGACCAGTGTATCAACTGGCAATCATCTCAGTCAGCCTCTATACCCGCACGGTGTATCAACCGTGGAAATCATCGGTCCGTGATCTTCAGAGCCCGTCAGCCCATCACAGCTCGGTGGTAGACACTCGAATCCGGTAATCACCACTCTGATGATAGCGTTGGACTTTTCAGGCACGACTCATCAGTCGGCCAGTCACAACGTGGCTTTCAATCAGGTCATCAATCAATCTATCAACTTGCTCAAGATGTATGCATGGATGCCATTCATAATTCAATTCTAGATGCATACAAATCACAGTACGTGAAACAGAACATAAATCAATTAACAAAACACATTCTGCTCACGCAATTACAATCATCAATATCAACTAGATTTCATAGCCTGAAATATACGCATGCTCAAGCATCAAAGCTGTCCAGAGTTGCTCCAATTCGTACCTTCAACAACAGATTTCTACCTTAACAGATTCACAATGCACGGTACAACCAATTGAAGCAAGTCAGCCTTCTCCTGCTACGGCAACCACGGTAGAGACTCCCTGGAATTCGAATCTGTATCAGGTATCTAACAATCAGTTAAATTCGAACTCAACATCTAAGGTTCTAAGGTCCAGTAGCATAATTCAACTACCTAATCCTACAGAGTACTTCTCAACTCTTAAACGAGGCTTAAACTTGGCAAGGAATCACTTACCCAAAAGCGCACAACACCCAAAGAACGCTCAGCCAGATTTCTCCAGAAATCTTTGCACACAAGCAGCTTCACGCTCTATTCCACAAGTCGTTCTACAGTCTCTAATGGGTAACAATCGGAAAAGCAAGCCTCATGGAGTTCAGTGCCACCCAAACCGTCGAAAACAAAGGCTAGAATCGACAGAAATCTAGGGAAGAAATGTTCGGGTGAATAGTGTTCTAGGGTTAGAGACAAAGGTCGACAATCGGGAGAAATTTCTCTAAATATGGAATCTGATAAAATGATCGAAGGCCAAAGCTTCTAATATACACGCGAGAAATCTGTTAAAATAACCATCGACAGAAACAGATTCCACAACTTCTGAACGCAAGCACTAAACAATGAACAATCCCCTAAAATAACCCGCAGCTGTCGACAGCAACGGAAACAGTATGTAGCTGATGAAGAAATGTCCATCGACCAAACAGTACAATTACTAATAACAGATTCTTCAACAGTGCGAAGCTCACGGCAGCAATCGCAACGCAACACAATGAGTGCTAATCAAAACGACATCGCTCCGGACACGTCAGCAAATCTGATCAAAGCGCTACGCTACAACAGATCCATACGGAGACAAAACGACGTCGCGCAACCTACGTCATCATATCAGATGAACTAAATGCCCACAACAGCGATCGCTAGCGCGAAACCAAAACGACGTCGCCTCCACTAATATAAACGACGGCGTTTTGCACCCGCTACAGGAACTTGCTGTCAACAGATATCACTATGCGTTACCACAACGAAACGACGACGCATCACCCCTCTCGCTACAGTAACTTGCTGTCAACAGATATCACCAAAATTCGAAATTCCAAAATCTGAAAATTCTAAATTCGAATTTCTCAATCCTCACATTCTCCCCACCTTAAGAGATTTCGTCCTCGAAATCAAAGGTAAACTCAGGGAAAAATTCAATCAATTCATTCCAACAACAGGATACAAAACAGCAATTCATCTGATACAAACCAAAGAATTCAAGATAACTGCGTAATCAACAAATATCAACTAGGAAAAACGCAACCAGAAACCAAAATCTAAAACAACAATCTACTCAAACAGATGCGGCCACTCACGCTGCATCTTCTCTTCCGGTTCCCAAGTTGCTTCTTCTCTGCCATGCTTGCTCCATTGGACCATCACCAACGGAATTACTTTGTTCCTCAGCTGCTTCTCCTTTCTATCCAGAATCTGCACTGGATATTCAACATAGCTCAAGGCAGAATCCAGCTCAACTTCGTCGGTTCTCAAAACATGGGACGGATCTGGCTCATATGTCCTCAACATTGACACATGAAAGACATCATGCATCGCTGCCAACTCATCAGGCAGTCTCAATCGATAAGCCAACTGTCCAATCCGCTCGATAATCTCAAAGGGACCAACGAATCTAGGAGCTAATTTGCCTTTAAATCTGAAGCGCATAACGCTCTTGAAAGGAGAAACTTTGAGAAATACCCGATCGCCAACCTCAAACTCTAACGGTCGACGTCTTCGGTTAGCATAGCTGGTGAATCTATCTTGTGCAGCCTTCATTCTACTCCGAATCAAATCAATCTGATCTTTCATATGCTGCACAAACTCAGGGGTAGAAAGCTGTCTCTCACCAACTTCTTCCCAACAAATCGGAGATCTGCATTTTCGACCATACAACGCCTCAAATGGAGCCATCCCGATAGTCACCTGATAGCTGTTATTATACGAAAATTCAACCAAGGACAAAGAATCCTGCCAGCCACCACTGAAATCCATCACGACTGCACGCAGCATATCCTCTAAAGTCTGAATGGTCCGCTCAGACTGACCATCTGTCTTTGGGTGATAGGCGGTACTCATAGCCAATCTCGAACCCATCGCTGCTTGCAGACTCTTCCAAAAACGAGAAGTGAATCTTGGATCTCTGTCAGACACTATCGAAACAGGAACTCCATGCAATCTAACCACATGGTCGATGTACAGTTTCGCCATTTTCTTCATCGAACATCTCACATCATAGGGAATGAAATGGGCTGACTTCGAAAGTCTATCAATCATCACCCAATTCGCATCACATACCCTACTCGATCGAGGTAGATGAGTCACAAAATCCATGGCGATGTGCTCCCAATTCCATTGAGGCACCTCCAAACTCTGTAGCAATCCACCAGGTCTCATTCTCTCAGCCTTGACCTGTCTGTCAGACACTATCGAAACAGGAACTCCATGCAATCTAACCACATGGTCGATGTACAGTTTCGCCATTTTCTTCATCGAACATCTCACATCATAGGGAATGAAATGGGCTGACTTCGAAAGTCTATCAATCATCACCCAATTCGCATCACATACCCTACTCGATCGAGGTAGATGAGTCACAAAATCCATGGCGATGTGCTCCCAATTCCATTGAGGCACCTCCAAACTCTGTAGCAATCCACCAGGTCTCATTCTCTCAGCCTTGACCTGCTGGCAATTTAGACATCTAGCAACAAAACCAGAGATGTCGCTCTTCATGCGTTCACACCAGTAGTGAGATTTCAAGGCATGGTACATCTTTCTCTCGCCCGGATGCACACTGTACTGACTACAATGCGCTTCATTCATAATTGTATCTTTCAAATTGATCAAGTTTGGAACCACCAATCTTCCTCGAAATCTCAGACACCCATCCGAAGAAACAGAGAAATCATCAGACTGATCATTTCGGGCTTTAATCTTCAACTCATGAACATATGGATCAGTCCTCTGCGCCTCCCTGATGTCACTCACAATCTGCGGTTCTACTTGAATTGAAGAAACCATAAAGTACTGATCACCCGGCTGGAAACGCCAACCAGAAGTACTCAACTGCTCGTAAACTTTAGAGACACTCAAGGACGAAAGCATCGCAGGCTCGGTCTTTCTACTCAAAGCATCTGCTACTGAGTTCATCCGCCCAGGCTGATACTGGATCTCACAGTTAAAGTCCTTGAGCAATTCCATCCATCGTCGTTGCCTCATATTCAGATCAGACTGCGTGAAGATATATTTCAGGCTCTTGTGGTCGGTGTACACCACAAATTCTTCACCATATAGATAATGTTGCCAAATCTTCAAGGCAAACACTATCGCAGCTAACTACAAATCATGAAAAGGGTACCTAGTCTCATGAGGCTTCAACTGTCAAGACGCATAGGCAATCACGTACCCGTTCTGCATCAGAACACATCCTAAACCATTGAGAGAAGCGTCGGAGAACACAACAAATCCTCCAGATCCAGACGGTAGAGCCAAAATAGGAGAAGTAGTCAACTTCTCCTTCAACGTCTGAAAACTATACTCGCACTCATCAGTCCAAACAAACTTCCTATCCTTCTGAGTCAACTGAGTCAGAGGCCTGGATATCAAAGAGAACTTCTCGATAAAACGCCTGTAATAGCCAGCCAATCCCAAAAAGCTGCGGATCTCTGAAACGTTCCTAGGTCTCTCGCAGTTAAGAACTGATTCGACCTTACTCGGATCCACCGTAATCCCTTGCGCCGAAATCACATGAGCCAAAAAGATAATCCGATCAAGCCAAAATTCACACTTTCTGAACTTGACGTACAATTGCGAGTCTCTCAACCTCTGCAACACCAATCTGAGATGCTCCTTATTTTCTCTCATGCTCCTCGAGTACACTAGGATGTCATCTATGAAGAAGATCACGAACCGATCGATGTACTCACTAAAGACGCGATTCATCAAATCCATGAAAACAGCTGGGGCATTCGTCAACCCAAACGGCATGACCAGAAACTCATAATGCCCATATCGATTCCGGAAAGATGTCTTCCCACGTCAGCGTCTCTAATCCGCAACTGGTGATAACCAGAGCGCAAATCAATCTTCGAGTAAACGACCGATCCCTGCAACTGATCGAACAAGTCATCAATCCTCGATTCATCAAATCCATGAAAACAGCTGGGGCATTCGTCAACCCAAACGGCATGACCAGAAACTCATAATGCCCATATCGATTCCGGAAAGATGTCTTCCCACGTCAGCGTCTCTAATCCGCAACTGGTGATAACCAGAGCGCAAATCAATCTTCGAGTAAACGACCGATCCCTGCAACTGATCGAACAAGTCATCAATCCTCGGCAAAGGATACTTGTTCTTCACCGTCGCTTT
>KV014993.1:32533-63178 GCA_001598015.1 Dorcoceras hygrometricum | reverse complement strand
TAGACCCATATAACTCGTGTCTATGGTTTACTGATCAGTCCCTAATTTTTACTCCTCTAAGGGGTCGAGGCCATGTGGTTACACCAAGTAACCCAGAGTACGAAATATTCCGTAGACCCATATTACGATAGCAAAAATCAGTGCAAGCGGAGTTTGAATGAGACAAAAATCTGAACAAAAGGTGCTCGAACAGTAGACTTAAAACTGAATTCTTACATGGATAATATATATATAATATATCAAACGAAATCCAGAGTGCGGAATATTCCGTAGACCCATATAACGATAGAATCGTGTCTATGGTTTACTGATCAGTCCCTAATTTTTACTCCTCTAAGGGGTCGAGGCCATGTGGTTACACCAAGTAACCCAGAGTACGAAATATTCCGTAGACCCATATTACGATAGCAAAAATCAGTGCAAGCGGAGTTTGAATGAGACAAAAATCTGAACAAAAGGTGCTCGAACAGTAGACTTAAAACTGAATTCTTACATGGATAATATATATATAATATATCAAACGAATATAATAGCAAAAGCCCACTTACTTGATTACTGCTCAAAACATGAGAAACATGGTGGCAATGCTTGATTTCGTATCTGGTTGCTACTTGAAGTGGATCACGAATGTAGAGATCTTCAGACGTTGCATACTTATGAAAATCACCGATATTTCATAAGCGTTTTCGGTATACGAAACTCTCGGATTAAGCTCAAGGTTGGTTGGCTTGTTCACAAAAGGAGAAAAAGAAATTGTGAACGGAAGAGATTGGATTTGTAAGCCATTTGAATCCATATCGGGACGGTGAATCCAAGCTATAGTTTTGTCGTAAATGGTTGATACAATATAATTGAAAAGGTATTTTAGAAAAACCGAACCTCTGGATCAGGATGAAATTTGAACATCATATATGAAACATGATGAAATTACTTTTGAACGATCAAGATCGTTTTTAGAGGAAATTTTCAGTCGTTTCTAAGTGATGGACAAGAGCTGCAGATTTCTCGTATGGAATCTGTACAGAATTATGGAAAAGGGGTTTAAAAAAAATCTAGCCGTTGGATTGGAATGAAATTTGGACACCATATTCAAGACATAACGAAGTAACATCTGAACGGTGGAGATCAGAAATAGAGGCCGTTTGAAATCGGTTTAGGAAGATAAACAGAAGCTGCAGTTTCCTCACATGTAATCTGTGCAGCATTCTTGCAAATTTGATTCACGGAAATTTAACCGTTGGATCAGAATGAAATTCTTAACTAGTATTCGAAACCTAGAGAAGATGATTCTGGACGGTGGAGATTGGATTCTAAGGAACTGAGCAGTGGCAATAGGTTCCGGTCAGTAGGTCTTCAGATTGTTGCTGGAATGCTCAAAACTTCAACCTCTTGTTTTTGAAATGGGACAACCTCTTGTACGATTTTTTGACATGATTCTTGATGTTTGTAGAGTGTCTTTCTTCATCTTTGAGGGTGTATATATAGGAGAGGTTGGGGAGATTTTAAGGGTCACCTTTTATGACCATTAATCACCAATATTTATGGTCATTATTAGGCTAAATAATGGCTTACTTATGGTGTGATTTTAATTAAGAATTCAAGACATTGATTTGGGTCTTTTAATTAGCCATAAATCCTCCTAAATCGACAGTTATAATCGTGAAATCTGACCTGTAAGCGACTGCCGAAGTTCGTGAGCAAAAATCTGGATTTTCGACGTGAAGTCTGAGTTTCGTGGAGAAATCTGAATTTCGTGAGAGGTCTGATCAGTCGGTGAAATCTGGTTGCCTGGAGAGGTCTGAAGTCATTCGTTTGAATTTGGTCGGAGTATTCTGAATTTGGAGAAGTCTGAAATCTGATCACCTGGAGAAGCAGATATTTGAATTCAGCAGTAGCGCCTGTTGGTGAAAGCTGATCAGCAGTTGATGGCGCGAGAGTAAAACGCCGTCGTTTCGTGGAACCAGCAGTTGCGCGTTGAATTGGTTACTGAAGCGGAAGGGATGATACGTTGTCGTTTCGATCTTAGAGGTTGCTGCTGGCAGGCTTGGCTTTTAGCACGAGAGTGATCGAGAGAGCGACACGTGTTGGTCAACATTTTTGAGTGATTGACTGCTGGATCAGCAGATGCGTGAGTTTAGAGTGACCAGCTGCTGGTTTGGGGAAACCAGTCGTAGAAGTGGAGCGACGTCGTTTTGTTAAGTTGAAACGCTGCGTTTTGAGTGTTGCGTATGGAACCAGCAGCGAGGGGTTGTTGTGAGTAATGCGTTGCGACTGGAGAACCAGCAGGTGGTAGCGATGCTGATGTAACCTTTACGATGTCGTTTGGATTAGTTAACGCGTCGTCGTTTTGATTGATTTCGCGTGACCAGCCGTTGGTATTTGCTTGAAGAGATCTGGTACCAGCTTTTGGTTGTGTAGCAAGCGATAGATGTACCAGCTGGTGGAGCGCAACGATGTCGTTTAAGTTAGTTGGGACGGTGTCGTTTTGAGATGTTTTCTCGTGAATGCTTCGACTGGTTGTTGCTGCTTGTCGTTTAAGTTAGTTGGGACGGTGTCGTTTTGAGATGTTTTCTCGTGAATGCTTCGACTGGTTGTTGCTGCTGGTTTTAGCGAAAGAAAGAGAAGGCACCTGCTGGGAGATTGTTTACTGTTCATGTCGGCTGGATTGGTGATCAGCAGACGAAGGAATTGAGATATATATAAATAGAGGTGTTGATCGACACTTAGAAGTATTGAGAACCAGATATTCCTTATCTCTTTTTCAAACCCTCGTCGAGCTACTGTTCACCCGAGACATTTCTTCATTAGATTTTCGTCGTTCTCCGCCGACGATTTGAGTGTTTTTGGTGGCGCTGAGTTCCCTGTGAGTTTCTCTTTCGATTGTTACTCATTTGAAGCTGCAGAACGATCTTGGGAAAGAATTCGAAGCTGCTGGTTGCTGGTTGTGAGGTTTCCGTGCCCCTGTTCGAATTTAGTTGAATAGAATTTTGAAATTTCGGGTTATTTCATCCATCCTTCCTCTTTACGAAAAGAATCGGAGCTCCCCAAGGCAACATACTCGGTCTGATGAAGCCTTTCTCCAAGAGATCTCTCAACTGATCCTTCAGCTCTTTCAACTCTGCGGGCGCCAACCGATACGGAGCTCTAGAAATCGGGGCGGTACCGGGCACCAACTCAATGCTGAAATCAATCCCACGTCTTGGAGGGAATCCAGGAATCTCATCTGGAAACACGTCGGGAAACTCTCGTACGATTGGAATATCGCTCAACCCCAATCACTGCTCTTGGGAAACGTCCAGTGCGTAAATCATGAATCCAGCATTATCCAGCGATAGCAGGCTAAACATCTCCATGGCCGACACCAGTGGAATCTTCGAGCACGAATCAGCACCGTAGAACTCCCACCTCTCACCCGAGTCAGGGCGAAATCTCACAACACCATGAAAACAGTCAACAGTATCCTTATAGCTAGACAACACATCCATCCCCAAGATGAAATCAAAATCTCTTATTCCCAAAACAATCAGATTGGACACCAAAACGTGCTCATCAAATCGAAGCACACAATCCAACACCACTTCTCGGGACCACAGACTCACACCAGCAGGGGTAGACACGGAAACAACATCACACATTAGGGAAGAACTCAACCCATACTCACACACAAACAACTCAGAAATAAAAGAGTGTGATGCACCAGTGTCAAAAATAGAATCTCATAGGATAATCGAAAATAGAGCATGTACCTGCGATCATCATACCAGGCGCCTCTTCAGCCTGCTCTCTAGCACACAATCCAACACCACTTCTCGGGACCACAGACTCACACCAGCAGGGGTAGACACGGAAACAACATCACACATTAGGGAAGAACTCAACCCATACTCACACACAAACAACTCAGAAATAAAAGAGTGTGATGCACCAGTGTCAAAAATAGAATCTCATAGGATAATCGAAAATAGAGCATGTACCTGCGATCATCATACCAGGCGCCTCTTCAGCCTGCTCTCTCATCAAAGCGTTCGCCTGAGCCTGCTGTGGAATCTGAAACTGCGGTCTCGAAGGTGCTCCAAACCTCGAAGGCTTACGTGGTTGAAATCCAGATCGCTGGATAGGGGCAGGAAACTGCGGTCTCTAAGAAGAACCACCGGCTGATCCCTGATGCGAAGGAACTGAAGACTGACCCCTCAACAAAGGACACACTTTAACAAAGTGTCCTGGCTGTCCACCGTTACGGCAAGACCCCTGAACTCCACGACACTGCTAAGTCGGATGTCTTCCCCCGCACTTACCACAAGACATGCCGCTGGTACCACTGCCAGAACCACTGCCAGAACCAGAACTCGCAGAACCAGAGGAACTCGAATCCGCCTTCTTCTTGAACTGTTTCCCTCAAGGTCGAAACCTTTGGCGATTCGACTGCTGCTGCTGCTACCCCTGAGGAGAATAAAAAGATTACGACGCATCCTGCACAGACTGATAGGTGCGTCCAGTAGTCTGCTGAATCGGAGCCTCAACCTCCATCAAAATCTCCTCAATGTCCACCGCTCGGTTCACTGCATAAATATAGGTCACAGGTGACCCAGACAAAACCATACGGTACAGATCAGGCCTCAAGCCTTTCAGAAACTTGTTCCTCTTCGTCCTCTCCTGGTTGGCTACGTGTGAGTGCAGAAAACTGTCGGGCATACTCAGCCACTCGCATGCTGCCCTGCTTTAAGTTTTCAAACTCCCGCTCCCGGCTGTTATAGAAAGAATCCGGGGTATACTCCTGTCGGAACGCCTCACAAAAGCTCTCCCAAGTAATCACAGCCCCACTATCACGAAGGATACGAGAAGTACCTCTCCACCAGCGTTGTGCATTGCCTCTCAGCTGCAACACCGCAATCTTCAGTCTCTTCTCGGGAGCGTACTCCAGAGTATCGAACAACTCCTCCATCTGAACTAACCAAGCCTCAGCCATCGCACCACCCTCTGCTGCACAAAACGATGGAGGGTTCGTCCGCTGAAACCTAGCTAGGACCAACTCCATCTCACCTATCTGTCTAGTAACGTTCTCAACCTGATGAACATCATCATCACTACCTGCCCTAGACTCCTCCACAGTACGTCTATTCGTCCTACCTCTTCCTCTTCTCGGCGGCATCTAAACAAATCTAGAGGTAAGATCTCACAGCAGATATATCACATAGACAGAATAAAAGATCACATAAATCACAGAGTCAATCAAAATAAAATCAAAACTCTGTGCCTAGACTCGAGTGTGATCAAAGGAAATCGAGCTTATCCCAGTATAAGCTCTGATATCAAAAATGTCAGGTCCCGTGCTAATCTCACAGAATTAGAGCACATTTAAGCACATAATCACGGAAGCGCAAAATCGGGCTTAAAAATTTTTCGAAATAAAATGGGCCTGAACTCAAAACATTCATTCAAAATATCAATGCTCAAAATACGAGTTAACTCAAACTCATAAAAAACAGGGAACACAAATCTCAAATCAACAATAGATCCCCAAATACATAGAATCACGGGGCATCCCCCGGCCCAATACATATCATAATATAACTGGGACTCAAGGAAAAGGGGATCGACCAGCTGGCGCTCCACTCTGTCCAGCTTGGTTACCTGAAGATCCTGCAAATGGGCAACACAGACCCAAAACACAAAAGCAGGAAAACAAATACGAGGTCAAGCCTCAGTACGAAGAGCTATGAAAACAGCTAATCATGCAACATGCTATAATCAATGCTATGAAATGCATGAGGGCTATCAAGGACCGGATAGTTAGACCAGTGTATCAACTGGCAATCATCTCAGTCAGCCTCTATACCCGCACGGTGCATCAACCGGGGAAATCATCGGTCCGTGATCTTCAGAGCCCGTCAGCCCATCACAGCTCGGTGGTAGACACTCGAATCCGGTAGTCACCACTCCAATGATAGCGTTGGACTTTTCAGGCACGACTCATCAGTAGGCCAGTCACAACGTGGCTTTCAATCAGGTCATCAATCAATCTGTCAACAGGCTCAAGATGTATGCATGGATGCCATTCATAATTCAATTCTAGATGCATACAAATCACAGTACGCGAAACAGAACATAAATCAATTAACAAAACACATTCTGCTCACGCAATTACAATCATCAATATCAACTAGATTTCATAGCCTGAAATATACGCATGCTCAAGCATCAAAGCTGTCCAGAGTTGCTCCAATTCGTACCTTCAACAACAGATTTCTACCTCAACAGATTGACAGGACACGGCAAAACCAATTGAAGCAAGTCAGCCTTCTCCTGCTACGGCAATCACGGTAGAGACTCCCTGGAATTCGAATCTGTGCCAGGTATCTAGCAATCAGTTAAATTCGAACTCAACATCTAAGGTTCTAAGGTCCAGTAGCATAATTCAACTATCGAATTCCACAGAGTACTTCTCAACTCTTAAACGAGGCTTAAACTTGGCAAAGGAATCACTTACCCAAAAGCGCACAACACCCAAAGAACGCTCTGCCAGATTTCTCCAGAAATCTTCGCACACCAGCAGCTTCACGCTCTATTCCACAAGTCGTTCTACAGTCTCTAATGGGTAACAATCGGAAAAGCAAGCCTCAGGGAGTTCAGCGCCACCCAAACCGTCGAAAACAAAGGCTAGAATCGACTGAAATCTAGGGATGAAATGTACGGGTGAACAGTGTTCTAGGGTTAGAGACAAAGGTCGAAAATCGGGAGAAATTTCTCTAAGTATGGAATCTTATAAAATGATCGAAGGCCAAAGCTTCTAATATACACGCGAAAAATATGTTAAAATAACCACCGACAGAAACAGATTCCACAACTTCTGAATGCAAGCACTAAACAACAACCAATCCCCTAAAATAACCCGCAGCTGCCGACAGAAACGGAACAGTACGTAGCTGATGAAGAAATGTCCACCGACCAAACAGTACAATTACTAGCAGATTCTTCAACAGTGCGAAGCTCATGGCAGCAATCGCAACGCAACACAATGAGTGCTAATCAAAACTACATCGCTCCGGACACGTCAGCAAATCTGATCAAAGCGCTACGTTACAACAGATCCATACAGAGCCAAAACGACGTCGTGCAACCTACGTCATCATATCTGATGAACTAAACTCCCACAACAGCGATCGCTAGCACGAAACCAAAACGACGTCGCCTCCACTAATATAAACGATGGCGTTTTACACCCGCTACAGGAACTTGCTGTCAACAGATATCACCATGCGTTACCACAGCAAAACAACGACGCATCACCCCTCTCGCTACAGTAACTTGCTGTCAACAGATATCACCAAAATTCGAAATTCCAAAATCTGAAAATTCTAAATTCGAATTTCTCAATCCTCACAACAATACTAAAAATTCATAGGATGTTTAGAAAATTTATCTTTGACGAGCACCCAACTCCAACTATTCCGGTTTTACGCGACAATAGAAATTCAACGGTTTAATCTCCGATCGTTCGCCTAATCTGGTCCACAACTGGTTTCCAATTCCTTCGCTGTCTTGCACTACAAAGCATAGTGAATTGTAACGAATGGAACCTCCTCACCAAGGCGACCAGAACGGGGTCCGGAGGAGGGTGGCGGTGTCGACTAGCAACGGTGACGGCGGGAGGAGAGACTGGAGGGGAGCGGAGAGTTGTCAACACAACTTGGTACAATAATCAATTCTTTGGAAAGTATCTCCTCATTGCCATATTTATAGGTAGAGGGATAGAGTTTGAGTTGGACAAAACAGAGAACATTCGGTTCAACTCAAAAAGTAAGCATTCGGTTCAACTCAAACAGTGAAAATTTGGTTCAACTCAAACAGTGAACATTCGGTTCAAGTCAAACAGGGGACATTCGTTTTGACTCCCTCGATTGTGGTCTCATCATAATCCCGATCGATGATCATATATCATCAATGTGCTCAGTTTACAAAACTGATCATTATGATGCAAAATCAAATTTTTGAACCACTAAATCTATATGTGGCAGGTTTACTCCTATTAGCTAAATATGGAAGTCCTACTCCCTTAGCTACTTTTTGAAGTCATACTCAAACCATCCTCCTACTATACTCAACACTTTGAGTATCATATCCGTATGGAAATTGAGAAACCAGTACTTGTGTGACTCTCAATGGTTTCGGGATACAGCTTGTCATGGGATCACAACTCTTTGTGACTCCGAAAACACATTTCCGGACTTATCCATCGGACCATGGTAAAGCGTCTAGCAACATCGTCCCATGATCCCCTAGGTATCACTGATAGTGCCTACAAGAACCAGTCGATCATGGTTAGCCTGCAATACGGTCCTTTCATCTCAAATATCCCGACTGAATCAATGACCATTGGTAAATCGAGAGTCACTAGAGATTCGATAGCCATGCTTACATCTTGGAGACCAAATAGTGACATTGCATGTGCTACTAGATAAACCCATTTACCTAAAGCACATCTAGTACTCTGGACAGAGATTTTCCAAATTATTATCTCCTCAAATAGCATAGGACATCCACGCACCAAGATTCAGGCCCGATGCTCTAAATCATAGATTAATCATACAAAAACACGGAAGCTTAAAAAAAAGTGGATTAAAAAGTTATTTGTCGGCCTGAACGAAGATTCAGGCCCGATGCTCTAAATCATAGATTAATCATACAAAACACGGAAGCTTAAAAAAAGTGGATTAAAAGTTATTTGTCGGCCTGAACGAAAATACAATTCAAAATACATGTTAGAGTAGGTGCCCAACTAGCCAACTTGTGGCGTGTGGGTTCTTGCTGACTCTATGTAAAAAAATATTTATTTATGAAATTCGCATTCTTTATCTTCATTATTATGATTACAATTGTTGGATAAAGACTTTGAATGCACTATAGTGTATGTTAGATGTGATAGTTGATTTGATGGCTATCATGAAACTCATCTAATAGTCACTGTGTATTCTAAACCTGTTCCTAGTCAATTGGGCCATCCAAAAGAGGATAAGGGCTGCCCGAGCTTGGGACTATCATCTGCGATGTGAAGTACCACATTTCATTTTATGGCATTCTTTATCTTCATTATTTTGATTACAATTGTTGGATAAAGACCTTGAATGCACTATAGTGTATGTTAGATGTGATAGTTGATTTGATGGCTATCATGAAACTCATCTAATAGTCACTGTGTATTCTAAACCTGTTCCTAGTCAATTGGGCCATCCAAAAGAGGATAAGGGCTGCCCGAGCTTGGGACTATCATCTGCGATGTGAAGTACCACATTTCATTTGTATGGAACATAGTGATGTTCTGAGCATGCAGATGGGTAGTGACATGGTGATCTATCGAACTACCCTCGTTCGGACATTCCAAGTGGTTACCATTTGTCGAGTGGATTAAATGTGAGGTCTTGGTTGTACAAATTAGCCCTCATTACTCGAAACGTCATTGAGACTCTACATGATAGGTGCCTCGCTTTGACCCGATTACCGGCTCAGTTGGGGTCATCAGGTGGCGGGGTGGGGTGAGGTCCCGATGCATGTAGGAGTCGATGTTTCATTGTCGAGGATTCACTGCTCGCCCTTGTGCGTGGATATCCTATGCTATGTGAGGATATAATAGTGTGATAAATCTCTAGCCAGAGTACTAGATATGTTTTGGGGTAATGGGTTTACCTAGTAACACATGCGATGTCACTATTTGATCTCCAAGATGTATGAATGGTTATTGGATCTCTAGCGACTCTCGATTTACCAATGATCGTTGATAGTGACATGGTGATCTATCGAACTACCCTCGTTCGGACATTCCAAGTGGTTACCATTTGTCGAGTGGATTAAGTCCGAGGTCTTGGTTGTACAGATTAGACCTTATTACTCGAAACGTCATTGAGACTCTACATGATAGGTGCCTCGCTTTGACCCGATTACCGGCTCAGTTGGGGTCATCAGGTGGCGGGGTGGGGTGAGGTCCCGATGCATGTAGGAGTCGATGTTTCATTGTCGAGGATTCACTGCTCGCCCTTGTGCGTGGATATCCTATGCTATGTGAGGATATAATAGTGTGATAAATCTCTAGCCAGAGTACTAGATATGTTTTGGGGTAATGGGTTTACCTAGTAACACATGCGATGTCACTATTTGATCTCCAAGATGTATGAATGGTTATTGGATCTCTAGCGACTCTCGATTTACCAATGATCGTTGATCTGATCGGGATATTTGAGTTGAAAGGACCGTACTGTACGCTAACCATGACCGACTGTTCTTGCAGGCAGTATCAGTTATATCTAGGGGGATCATGGGACGATGTTGCTAGACGCTTTACCATGATTCGATGGGTTAGTCTGAAAATGTGATTTCGGAGTCACAAATGTTTTGAGCCCACGGCTAGCTGTATCCCTGAACCATTGAGGGTCACACAAGTACTGGTTTCTCAATTCCCGTACGGAAATTAAGCTCAATTTGTTGAGTATAGTAGTAGGAAGGATGGAAGTGTGACTTCCTAAAATTAAATAGGGTGGAAATGCAATTTCCTTAAGCTTGGACTAGTATGACTATCCTTAAAGCTTATAGAGGCCTAACTTCTATTTTGGATTAGGTGGTCCGAAAATTGTTTTTACATCATAATGCTCAGTTTTGTAAACTGTGTAGATCGGTCCGATCTGATCGTCGATCGTGATTATGATGAAGCCGTAGCGATGTACTTGAAACCAATGTACACCTGGGCCTGGGCCCGACCCAAGCCCATTAACTAGGTTTAAGCCCATGAAAAAAAACTATAAATAGGGACCATGTGGTATTCATTTGAAACACACAAAAAGCTATTCAGAAAATATTTCTCCCTTCCTCTCCTCCCTCGCCGCCGCCGCCGCCTACACCGCCGTCGCCGTCGGAATTTATTCCAACTGTCTCGGCGAGGAGATTCCTTCCGTGAAACTTTAGTTGGTTTTCTAGTGCAAACCAACGAAGGAGTTGAGATTCCGGTCGTGGACCGGATTAGGAGGCCGTAGCTGTTCAACCGTTGAAGTACCAATTTTCCCGTGAAATTTGTCGGAGCCAGGCGCCTAGACGCCATCAAGGTATATTCTAAATATTCTATGAATGCTTTAATTATTGTATAGGTGTATTGACCGTTCCTGGGCTCCAATTTTTTAATTCTTGCGCTGCGCCTCGGGAGCGGGATCCGGATCCGTCGCTGCACCAATAGTCGAGCCTTGGTTCGGATCTGTCAATACACCATTCTGCCTGAATTGCATCAATATCATTTTTTTTAATAAAAATATTTTTTCCACCGCACGCCTCCGCGCGACCGTCGCGCAAATCACTGCGGGGATCGCGGGATCCTGCACGCACAGCCCGGCGGACCCGTGCGCGCACTTGAGGCTTGGCAATGGAGCAAGGGTTGCGGCCGAAGCCATCGGAGATGTTTATTTATTTCTTCCTTAAATTTTAAGTTGTTGTTGAGAAACATTTTATTTGTTACTGAATTAATAAAGAACATATTTCCGTTTCTATGCTTGATAGTGATGGATATTCTTGTCATTTTGCCAATTTGATTTGCAATATTTGTAAGAATGAATGTTTAATTGGAATTGGGGAAAGCGAAAACGATCTATACGCCTTAAAATTGAGAGAATTTCCAACTCGCGATGTGAAAACACACACAAAAACGATAAAAAGGAAAACGATAGTTTGAACCCGGCACAACTTTGGCACGCTAGGATAGGCCATGTTTCCTTAAATAGGATGAACAAGTTGATTATGAGTGACATGTTTAATATGTCTGATATTAACTCCCTACCAACTTGTGAATCTTGTCTCAAGGGAAAAATGACAAAATTTCCCTTGACGGGCAAGCCTGAACGTGCTCAAGGCCTATTGGATTTGATCCATAATGATGTGTGTGGCCCACTTAGAATTGGTACTAAGTCCGGTCACACCTACTTCATCACCTTTATCGATGATCACTCTAGGTATGGGTACTTTTACTTAATGAAGCACAAGTCTGAATCCTTTAAAAGGCTATTGGATTTGATCCATAATGATGTGTGTGGCCCACTTAGAATTGGTACTAAGTCCGGTCACACCTACTTCATCACCTTTATCGATGATCACTCTAGGTATGGGTACTTTTACTTAATGAAGCACAAGTCTGAATCCTTTAAAAGGTTCAAGGAATTCAAGGCTGAAGTAGAAAATCAACTGGGAAAAGGCATTAAAACACTTCGATCCAATCGAGATGGAGAATACTTGAGTGCCGAATTTCAAGTATCTTAAAGATAATGGGATTCTCTCACAGTGGACCCCTCCGGCCACACCACAGCTCAACGGTGTAACGGAGCGTCGTAATCGGACATTGATGGACATGGTTCGATCTATGATGAGTTTCACTGAACTCCCTGCTTCGTTTTGGGGCTATGCGATCGAAATGGCCGTAATGTTGTTGAAAAATTTCCACAACAAGGCAGTGGATAAAACTCCATATGAGATATGGATGGGCAAGCCATCCAATTACTCATACTTGAGGATTTGGGGATGTACTTCTTACGTGAAGCAGACAGTGGGAGATAAGATGGATAATAGATACATCTTATGCTATTTCATTGTGTATCCAAAGAATTCTATTGGCTACTGCTTCTACTATCCCAATGAAACAAAATTGTTTGTTTCTAGAAATGCCACCTTTCTGAAAGGGAATTTCTACTTGATAGAAAAGGCAAGATAGTAGAACTTGAAGAGGTTCGAGAACAAACTGAAGTACCAAGTGAACTCCCGCACCTCAAGAGCCAATCCTTGATATGGACACACGTAGGAGATCTGAATGGGTTCCTAGGGCTCCTGTTAGATACGGTTTCCTCCTTGAAGATGATCAAAGTGATCAAACTGTTGTATGTGATCTAAGAACCTTCAAGGAGGCAATTTCCGATGCTGATTCTAATTTGTGGTTTGAAGCAATGCAATCTGAGATTGACTCAATGCATTCGAACCATGTCTGGACTCTTGTGAATCCTCCCGAAGGAATAGTTCCTATTGGGTGTAAATGGATATACAAGAGAAAACTTGGGCCTGATGGTAAGGTACTGACCTACAAGGCGCGACTGGTCGTGAAAGGTTACACTCAAAGACAAGGTGTTGACTATGATGAAACTTTTTCACCAGTCGAAATGTTCAAGTCAATTAGAATTCTACTAGCCATAGCCGCATGGTACGACTATGAGATATGGCAAATGGATGTGAAAATTGTGTTCCTTAAATGAAACATTAAGGAAGAGATCTATACGGCATAGCCTGAGGGTTTCACATCTGTAGGAAGTTAGCATAAAGTATGCAAACTTCAGAGATCGATCTACGGTCTCAAGCAAGCATCGAGAAGTTGGAACCTGAGATTTGATGAAACAACTAAATAATTTGGTTTCATCAAGAATCCCGAGGAGCCATGTGTGTATAAGAAGGTATTTAAAAATGCTGTGACATTCCTTGTACTTTATGTTAATGACATTCTGCTCATTGGGAATGACGTAGGAATGCTGCATTCAACTAAAATATAGTTGTCTAGTAGATTCTCGATGAAGGACATGGGTGAAGCATCCTATATTCTGGGAATACAGATCTATAGGGATAGATCGAAAAGGATGCTCGGACTCACCCAAGCGACCTACATCGATACCATACTTAAGCGATTCTCAATGGAAGAGTCCAAGAGAGGACACCTGTCTATGTGCCACGGGTCACTCTATCTAAGTCTATGTGTCCGAAGACTGATGAGGAGATAGAGAGTATGACACGTGTGCCATGTGCCTCGGAAATAGGTATTATTATGTATGGTATGATCTCAACTAGACCGGATGTCGCATATGCTCTGAGTGTCACGAGCCGCTACCAAGAAAATCCCGGCCAAATGCATTGGAAGGCCGTGAAGTATATTCTTAAGTACTTACGAAGGACTAAGAATATGTTCATGGTCTATGGGGGTGGTAAACTAAAATTGGAAGGCTACACTAATTCTAGCTTCCAATGCGATGTGGACGATTCGAAGTCGACCTCTGGATTTGTATTCATGCTCAATGGTGGTGCTGTCTCTGGGAAGAGTTCCAAGCAAGACACGATCGTGGATTCAAGGCTGAGTACATCGCAGCATCTGCTGCTGCTACAGAGGCGGTTTGGATAAGGAATTTCGTCCAAGAGTTGGGCGTAATACCTGAAGGATTTGGTCCAGTCCCGGTGTACTGTGACAACACAGGTGCTGTTGCGCAAGCAAAGGAACATAGGTCTCACCAAAGATCCAAAGATATACTGAGGAAATACCACATAATCCGGGATATTGTGGCTAGAGGTGACATAGCAGTTGAGAGAGTCGCCTCCGAAAACAACATTGCTGATTCACTTATGAAGCCCTTGACAGAACCATTGTTTGAAAAACATCACGAAGCAATGGGACTGCGTCTGATGAGTAGTTGGCTTTAAGGCAAGTGGGAGATTGTTAGAGTAGGTGCCCAACTATCCAACTTGTGGCGTGTGGGTTCTTGTTGAATCTATGTAAAGCGATCTTTATTTATGAAATTCGCATTTTTTATGGCATTATTTATCTTCATTATTATGATTACAATTGTTGGATAAAGACCTTGAATGCACTATAGTGTATGTTAGATGTGATAGTTGATTTGATGGCTATCATGAAACACATCTAATAGTCACTGTGTATTCTAAACCTGTTCCTAGTCAATTGGGCCATCCAAAAGAGGATAAGAGCCTCCCGAGCTTGAGACTAGCATTTACGATGTGAAGTACCACGTTTCATTGGTAGGGGACATAGTGATGTTCTGAGCATGAAGATGGGTAGTGACCTGGTGATCTATCGAACTACCCTCGTTCGGACTTTCCAAGTAGTTACCATTTGTCGAGTGGATTAAGTCCGAGGTCTTGGTTGTACAGATTAGCCCTCATTACTAGAAATGTCATTGAGACTCTACATGATAGGTGCCTCGCTTTGACCCATTTACCAGCTCAGTTTGGGTCATCAGGTGGTGGGGTTGGGTGAGGTCCCGATGCATGTAGGAGTCGATGCTTCGTTGTCGAGGATTCACCGCTCGCCCTTGTGCGTGGATATCCTATGATATCTGAAGAGATAATAGTGTGATAAATCTCTGGCCAGAGTACTATATGTGTTTTGGGGTAATGGGTTTACCTAGTAACACATGCGATGTCACTATTTGATCTCCAAGATGTATGCATGGTTATTGGATCTCTAGCGACTCTCGATTTACCAATGATCGTTGATCTGATCGGGATATTTGAGTTGAAAGGACCGTACTGTACGCTAACCATGACCGACTGGTTCTTGCAGGCACTATCAGTGATACCTAGGGGATCATGGGACGATGTTGCTAGACGCTTTACCATGATCCGATGGGTTATGGTTTCGGAGTCACAAATGTTGTGATCCCACGGTTAGCTGTATCCCTGAACCATTGAGGGTCGCACAAGTACTGGTTTCTCAATTCTCGTATGGACATTAAGCTTAATTTGTTGAGTATAGTAGGAGGAAGGATGGAAGTGTGACTTCCTAAAATTAAATAGGGTGGAAATGCAATTTCCTTAAGCTTGGACTAGTATGACTATCCTTAAAGCTTATAGGGGCATAAATGCTATTTTTGATTAGGTGGTCCGAAAAATTGTTTTCACATGATAATGAACTGTGTAGATCGGTTCGATCTGATCGTCGATCGGGATTATAATGAAGCCACAGCGATGGACTTGAAACCAATGTACACCTGGGCCTGGGCCCGACCCAAGCCCATTAACTTGGTTTAAGCTCATGAAAAATCTATAAATAAGGGCCCTGGGGTATTCATTTTAAACACACCAAAAGCTATTCAGCAAATATTTCTCCCTTCCTCTCCTCCCTCACCGTCGCCGCCACCGTCGCCGTCGTCGTCGGAAGTTGTTCCGACCGTCTCGGTGAGGAGATTTCGTCCATGAAACTTTCGTTGGTTTTCTAGTGCAAACCAATGAAGAAATTGAGATTTCGGTCGTGGACCGAATAAGGAGGCCGTTGCTGTTCAACCGTTCAAGTGCCAATTTCCCCGTGGAATTGATCGAAGCCACGCGCCTAGACGCCAGTAAGGTATATTCTAAACATTCTATGAATGTTTTAATTATTGTATAGGTGTATTGAACGTTCCTGGGCTCCAATTTTTTAATTCTTCCGTTGCGCCCCGGGAGCGGGATCCGGATCCGCCGCTGCGCCAACAATACAAACATAGTCAAAGTATAGATTTTGAACAAAAAACTCTACAATAATATTAGCACCAGAATGTATTCAAATATCACAACAGATACAAATATCGATACAACATTCACATAGGGCATTCCTTGGTAAATTAACTCAAAACAATATACATAACTGGGATTCAAACAAGGGCTCTACCAGCCGATGCACCACTCGGTCCTGATGATCAACCTGAAGAACCTGCAAAGGCCAACACAAGACCAATGCAGACCCAAAAATGGAAAAACAACGAGGTCAAACGTCAGTACGAAGATCACTCATAAAACAGCAATAAGATAAGACATGCAATATCTAAGGACGTGCAATGCATGAAGGTACAACGAAGACTCGTCGCTTGTCAAAAGTTCACAACAGACTCAGCTGTGAATCATCAAATCAATAATCAATGTTTAGTGGCCACATCGTATGTGGAAGTATGGGAGCTACCCGACCGTCCCACGTGCAGCACCAGCAGCACAAAATCTCAAAGCTCAACCCAACTGGTGCCATTCAACTTACTGAGGGGTGGAGCTACCCAAATGAACCTCAGGACAGACACAAATGTCGCAGCGGGGAGTCGAGGGTACAGGAGCCAATCGACACCCCTCATTTATTTTTTTTTCAAATCAGCGTGCTAGTAATATTCATCATCATCAACAATCGGTTCTCAAAGGATTCAGGCTCAACATGATATGCGTGTATGCATGACAGTATCAGCTCACAATCAACACAATAATCATAAAGAAAATCAGAAAATCATCATCAAAAGCACGGCTAGGCAGACTCAGCTCACAACCAGCACATAATACACAGCAGTTCAATTCACGCTGGAAATATTCTCATGCTTATGTCAAAGCTGTTAATATAAGCTCAATCCATACCCTAAACAGATCTTGGTAGAATACCTCAGCACAGCTTACGGCTAACAACACTCCCTGTTCCGCTCAAGTTTCTGCCAGTAGCTCAAGGCAACAACAACAAGAAAGGCTCTAATATTCCAAGATATTTAAGAAATCAGCTTAGCTCAAGCTTACAAAGCTCACGACCTAAAGCCTCGTAACCTAGACTACCTATGTAACCCCCCGAGACCGAGACTCATGACATCGGCAATGTTAAACAATTATAAAATTGTAAAAAACTAAGCCTCATAGTATAGCTCAGAAATCAGTCTGTTACATAATCAATAATCGTTTTTACAACTGAAAATCAGAGAATTGCGGAAGCGAAAATTACATTAACAAAAACTGAATCTTCACCAGCCCCAGAACAGCTCTTGTTCCTCCTCTTCAACCTGTTCTTCGTTCTTATATGGGTGGGAGAAGTAAGGGGTGAGTGTTTGGGGAAACACTCAACAAGTGGGGATACCATTCGAGCATACAAAATATACATATACATATACAGATTTAGATCAGAGCATATTGCAGAACAGAGCATAGCATAACAGGTAGCACTGATAGTCACTTCGTCTCTATGATTTATTGATCAGTCCCTAATTTTTACTCCTCTAAGGGGTCGCGGCCATATTTACACCACGTAACTCAGAGTGCGGAATAATCCGTTGGCCCATATTACGATAGAAACATCAGTGATAAAACAGAGCATAGATCATAACATGAACTTGACACAAAACGAAATCTGATACGAAACAAGTGCTCGAACAGTAATTCAAACAGAACGTAGCATGAATAATATATAATATTTGAAACGAATATATATAATAAAAGCTCACTTACCGTCTGCTGAAGTTCTTGTCTGGTACACGAAATTGATACAACTTGTGCAGGATTTCAATTACGAAATCTGATACAGCTTGTGCAGAGTTTCAACGTGGAAGTTTACTGATATTTTACTGAGTATATGCGGAATGAATGTGGCCATATAATGCCACAGCAAGATATTTATAGGTGCAGGAAGATGGATTCGAGAAGTCAATCGTTACAGACTTGAATTACAAATTTAATTGTCATTAAACTGACTGTTACAAGTGTAATGGTTTAGGCATTGAATTGGGTGGTTTAATTGGCCATTAACTCCCTAATTCGACAATTACAATTGCGAAATCTGATCTGTATGTGCGCAATAGCTTGTGAAATTCGTGGGCGGTGTTTTCTTTACCAAATCTGAATTTACGTCGTCGAATCTGAGTTGACTTAGTCAAAGCTGAGTTGAATTTTCCAGATCTGAGTTGATTGTTGGCTGTCCAGATATGATTCGACTGTTGACTGTCCAAATCTGAGTCGACTCTTGACTGTCCAGATCGAGTCGACTGTTAATTGTCCAGATCTGAGTCGACTGTTAATTTTCCAGATCTGAGTTGATCGTTGACTGTTCCAGACCTGAGTCGACTGTTGACTGTCCAGATTTGAGTCGATTGTTAACTGTCCAGATCTGAGTCGACTGTTGGCTGTCCAAATCTGAGTCGTCTGTTGACTGTCCAGATCCGAGTTGACTGTTGACTGTTCCAAATCTGAGTTGACCTCCCAGATCTGATTTGTTTTTGGCTATATTTCCGAGAGCTAAATTTTCGGGTTTTCACAAGCTACGTCTAATCTACAGAGCACTATCCAGCTCAAAGATAAATGCTAGGAACATAAGCTAACACTAGAAAAACACGGTTACCTGAACCGGAGCTCAACTTGGTCGCAAATCGCGAGACCTAGCTAACTCAGTTACTAGATATTCTTTAGTCTGGTCTCCTCCCGACTTAAAATGGGTATAAGAACATCGGCCTTGGAGAGGGGTTTCCAATCGAAGTACCCTCACTAATCTAACCGGCCAATCTCTCGCAATCTGGGGAACCCTAGGTCGGGTGAACAGTAACCACAAAGGTTTGAAAGATATATTTCGGTAATACTCGTGAGGAGATAAGGAGAAGTGTATGTTTTAAAATAACTAAGTGTTGGTCAACGGTCAATATTTATATACACGTTCTCCAGCTTAGAGCTATAGTATAGTCAAACCATCTCATACCTCTCCACTGTACCAGCTCAGGAACACAAACACAAAACCAGCTGTCGCTCCAAATAGACCAGCTCGGAACGTCCAGTACATCTCTAAGATGAATCCAGCGTGCACTAACACATGAAATCCCGGAGTAGTTGCTGAGAAGTCTGTGTCGAAGAAGCGACCAGCTGCTGTTTCTGAGGTAACTGTTTTTAAAAAGAAAAGGACAACATCTGGGAAAGCAGGCTCCAAAGAAAAGGATTTGGCGCTTAAATCAGTGGCACAAGATGCCGTACCAATCCAGGTTGTTGAACCTATCTCCGTTGTGCCAGCTGAGCGTCCTCATGCTCAGAAGCGAAAAGCACCAAAGAGAAAGCTGAGGATGACAACTGGTTCTGATGATGAAATTGTTGAGAAGGAGCCAGTCGTGGAGAATGTTGTGGTGAAACAAACTGTTTATGATGTCGAAAATATTATTGAAGAAGTGATTGCTGCAACTGCACAGTTGGAAACAGATTTGGCAGACCGAGTGGTAACAAGGTCTGACAATATAACAGTAGAGATCTCTGAGCGCTCGACTGCTGTGACTGATGAGGAATCAATGTCTATTGAGGATCTCTTGCAACAGATTCCGGGTGATGTGATGTTGCCATCTGTCCTTGCTGCTGAACCAACAAAGATCAAATTCGAACTTGGGATTCAGATTCTGGGGGTCCACGAAGTCGAACAGTACAAGGCCAGTATTCCGCAGATTGCTGTTACTGACAAGGGGAAGGAGCCTCTTATGGTAGATACTATCCAAGGGCATCCGGCTCGTGAAATTTTCTCTTTATCTTGCAGATATCAACTTTCTTGTTCAATTGAGAGAGCAAGTGATTGAAGCGGTGGCTACTTTCTTCAATTCTTTTAGTATTCGCAGACTCCCAGCTTTGGGATCCCTTGAAGCGATTGCTGCTAAGGAGGAAAAAGTTCTGACTTGGGGAGAGACAGATTCTGTGCAGATAGCTCTTCAGCGGCGAGTATATATTGTTGCGAAGTATAGGGAGTTGCTTCTAGAAAAGTTTTTATAGGCCAGAAGGCACAATTTTGTATCCGGTACGCCCACTACAACTATTGATCTCAAAGTTTTGGAACTGCTTACTGCCGCTCATCTTTTCGCATTAAAAGTTTTGCTGAGGCAAGTAAAGGAGCATAAGATGGAATGGACCGTCTAATTCACAATTTGAAGGAGACAACATTGATCACGGATTCTTCATTCCAAGAAATCATCGAACTATTTCCTATACCTGCTGGATTAGGGCAAATATTTTGGTTGACGGCTCTTGGCTAATCGTTGAAGGGGTTGATTTTTGGTGACCTATTATGAGGCTAGTAGATTCTCGCAATTGGGAGCTTCTGCCTCAGCGGCCTTATATTGATGACCTCGCCCCTCTGTGCGCCTTCATTGAGCCAGTCCAAGACATTGATTCAAGAGCACCCTTCTCCAGAATTGTTCGCGATCTTTGGGCTGAAGTTTGTGTAGTTGTTGTACAGTTTACTTTGATTGGAAGTTTGCGATCTGCTAGTACAATTAACCGGTGCAGAGATATTATCGGCCCTCTTGTAGATATCGATGAAATTCCAACAGGATTTCGAGGATTATTTCAGAATGGTCTAAATACCAACAGTTTTGTTACATTTTTGAATGATGTTGTTGGACAGCCTGAGGAACAGGTTTTGTCAGAAGTCGAGTATTTTTCTTCTGATGATTCAATAGTTTACCGTTCTCCTTCTCACGATGCAGAACCCAGCGTACAGTCCGCACCAGCTGTAGATATTTCATCTGTTCCTACAGATTCCGTTACCCATTTTCCGCGAAATTCAGATATCTCCTTGCACTCTCCACATCAGAGTTCATCTACAGAGTCTTCTATGCATTTTAATACAGATGACATTCCTTTGGGCACTGAAACTGCTGTTGAACAGATACTCTTTCCTAATACCGCTGCTCCTACTACAGATCTCAGTGAACAGTTTGCTCAGATACGGGCTTTTATTTCCCAGCTGTCCATCAATTAGTTGCGGACTCAAAGTAGCCTTGGAAATCTCCAGAACCATCTCTTATCAAGAATCGATGATCTTGAGAAAGCCTCTGCCAACGCTTGTACTCAACAAGATCAAGACCTTCGAGGTCACTTCAAAAGCGTTCGCCAGGAGATCCAAATTCAGAAAACTACATTATCTTTTGAAGTACTTGAGTTTAAGCAAGGCGTTCGAGCTCAGAGTGGCATCTTATCGACTGAATTGGCTGATATTCGTAAAGAGATCAAAGATCAAACTAAGGAGTTCGAAGACAAACTGGCTGCTATTCACAGTGATTTGCTTGAGTTTCGTGTGGCAACACAGGAACAATACGCTACCCTTCGTGATGACCTTGTTGGACTCATAGCCTTCGTTACTAGGGGCCGTGATGACAAAAAGGGGAAAGTGGGTAGCATCCATGGCCGAGGCCAGCCTCCTTCTGGAGATGGTGGTAGTAGTGGTAGCAGAAGTGAGCCATCACGAAAAAGAGGAAGCGGTGGATCTAAGCAGAGAGATTGGAGATACTTGATAAATGGATAGATCTGGATAGTTTTTCAGTTCTTGTACAAATATTTTGTATTGTGCTTCATATTTAATATGTAGCAGACTTGGAGCAAATTATCTTGTTTCTTTTAAGTCAAAGGCTGCTAAATTTTGTCATTACCAAAAAGGAGAAAATTGTTAAGATAAAATTTATAAGTTTTGGTGATAACAAAATAAGACTAAGAACTGATCATAAGTATTCGCAGAGGACAAGAGAATTACAGATTTCAGATTCCGTGACGTCATGAAATTGAGAGTTAAGTTGCATTGACTTCTGAGTTGACTATTCGAGATTTGATCAGATATCGAGTCAAGTATTCAGTTATCAGGTTGAGATATTCAGATTTCTGTCGGGTTGAAGCGTTCGAATCAGACTCGGGTATTTGGATCAGTTAAGTAATCGGGTCGATTAATTCGGATATCGAGTTAGGTTTTCAGAGTTGAATGTATTCAGACATGATTCAGATCTCTCAGTAACAGATTCCGTTATATTGACTCAGGTGGTATTATTCATATTTGTGAGTATCAAATATAAACAGACTCTACACAAGTTACTTCAGATATCAGTATTTCAGATATCGTGACAGAACAAGCAAAGTATATCAGATTTGAGGTTATCAGACTTGTTTGAATCATACTTAGGAACAGTGTACTTTCAGATGTTGCTAACACTTCAGACATGACAAAGTTACGGAGATATTTCAGATATGATGGCAAAACGAAAAGAGAGTCTATAGCACTTCACGAAAGGAAAATATTTCAGAATTCTATATCAACAGATGTGAGCTTTGAACCACCTAAGATGTTATAAAAGGATTATTTGAGGAGAATGAATGGTCACGATTTAATCGTATAAAGGCCTGGAATTAAGGAGACAAAATCAGAGCTATTTTGGGAAAAATTACACAGAGAGCAGAGTGCTTGATACGATGATTACCCGCTTTGGAATATAAGTCAATTTAGCCCTGACGAGCGCAATTTACCTTTTGTATGGCATTAATGGAGCATTAAATGCTATGATACGATGAAGATATGCAAAGGAGCTTATCTCTTATGGCTACATTTATTGACCGTTGAAGACAAAGAGTATAAAAGGCTAAAGAATTCAATTGAAGAAGCCTTCTGCTCATCTCCGCTATCAGTGATTCACGACGTTTATTCTTGGTCATTAAAAAGCTCTCAAATATCCACTGGAACGTTCTATTGCAAAAATATTCTAAGTCCAGTATTACAACTCGAAGAACATTCAAGTTCAGCCCTCATAGTTTAACCTTCGAGTTATCTTCTAGTTTACATTTGTAAACAGTTCTTGTTGATAAAAGAACCAGAAGATTTACAAAACTCAATAGTATCGTATTTCATTGTAATATCAGTTTTTGAGTCTGTAACGAACTTGTTGTGTGAAGCAGTTCAAAAAATCAAGCGTGTATTGGATTTGCTAGGAGTTCACTTGGAGCAAGACTCAGTGACTGGGTGTAAACAGAAGCTGTGTGCATCAAATTCTTCTAGTGGAACCTTCCTGCAAAGGAAGAAGGGGAGACGTAGGATCTTCAGATCCGAACTTGCATAAACAAACTCTGATCCTTGCAGTTTCACTTTACAGCATCGCATTTATATTTATACTGTTCACTGATCGATCGACTTATTTCCGAACATTATTTGTTAGGCGAGAAATCAGACTTGGGACTGAGATACCTCAGATCTGGTAAATCGGATCTGAGTTAAGCGAGGCGCTTATAAAATCATTTTAAGGTTTCAAAAATTTAAAATTCTAAAGGAGTTCATTCAACCCCCTCTTCTGAACTCCTAAGGCTATTTTCGATCCATTTTGATCCAATCAAAATATTTTATCTTCCTAATTTAAAAATCTTGGAGGGGTCATTTGGATCATAATCTATTCTTTCAAATCCTAGATTTCGAAACCATATCCTCCCTCCCTCTCCCTCTCCATCTCCTTCTCACTCATGCCTCCCTCCCTTTTTTCACAAGCCTCTATCAAATTTTCTTGGTTTCTTGGTGGTTTCAAGGTTCAAGCGTCCCTATCTCGAGTACGCCGTCCCGGTAACGCATAGTTTACATAGTTCTTCAATCAAGGCATGTTCTATCACCCTTTTTCTCACCATTTAAATCATAATATACTGTTTTCAAAAAGATGTTGCATGAATTGTATGTGGATTGATTTGATCTATCTTTATTATTTGAGATTCATGCATGTATCATGATTTTCAACACGTATTTGATCTGTTTCTTGATGTGCTTTGGCCATTGGAGGTTCATAGGCCAGGGTTTGGTCCTAGGGTGGTACCAGTAGTTATTCCATCGAGTTAGGATCACGTGGGTCCAAACAGGGAGCAATTTGATCAAGGAATGAATTAGTTACGAATTTTATGATCAGCACGTGTCCTGGCTTGTCGTCTGTGCGTGATAGCAGAGTTGTTGGGGTCGGGTAAGTCGCTACGGTCTGTGTGTTCAAGGTTGATTTCAAGAGATATTTCACTGATTTAGGGTCACACAGGTCCAAACGGGGAGCGATCTGGTCGAGGCGAATTAGTTATGAGTTTTATGGCTAGCACGTGTCCTGGTTGCAGTCTGCTCGCAAGTAGTGTCATTACGAGCATTGTTTTGGTCACGTATTGAATTGTTTTTCAGTCTCGTTTCTTCCAGTGACTAGTATATTGAGTTAGGGTGGCATGAAACAGGGAGTGATTTGGCTAAAAATTATATTTTTTAATAATTTTTACGGTTTTTTCGCTCGCAGTGAGCCTTGTCGGGTCATTTTAGTGAAAAATTGAGATTTCGAGTCTTACGGGCTGCCAAAGTTCATGGATGACTTTATTTGATGTTTTAAGCATATTTTAATATGTTTTTCAGTATTTTTAGAATTTATTTGATTTAAGGGATTTTTGGCAATTTTCATAACAAATTAACGTCTAGAAAATGATTTTTAGCACGTTTGATTTTCTATACTGTCATATGCTGGTATTTTATGAGAAATTATGAGCAGAAAGTTTAGGAAGTTAAGAAGGAAATTTAATTTTGAGCTTAATGGGTCAAGTTGAGTTATGAGTTATGTTACAATTTAAGACCAGATATAGGCTTTTGGGCTTAGAGTTAGTGGGCCAGTAACTTGAACCAGTCCTTGATCGGAGGAGAAAATGTAGAAGCCCATAAATATATATTTGATTATATCTGTAGTATTTTACATATATGATTATGTATTTTTTAAAGAAAATTAAATATACATTGATGGGCTTAATCCTTTTAAATTGCATGTTTTAAGACGTACACGGATCATGAAAGTTTATGAAATGTTAAAGTCATGTATGAAAAAGAAAACATTTTGAGGGATTGAAGTGATTTGTGGAAAAGTGGTCGATGAGCGGATCCGGGATGCCGGGACCGGTGAACCTCTGTTAATGTTATAATGATAGACGATGAGCGGATCTGGGATGCCGAGCTCGGTGAAACTCTGTTAATGTTATAATGGATTTCGAGTTAAGGTCGGTGAACCGAACCGTCACGTACGTTGGTTTCTTATGATTGATCAATCGTTAATGTAACGGCCCACACACCATGGATACTACTCACACGTTTTTATGTTATGCTATGTCATGCCTTATTACGTATTGTTATACGATTATGTAATGTTACGACTGATTTATGAACCATGTTTTACGATCATCCATGCATACATGTTTTAAAGTTATTTTACGATACGTATGTGTTTGCATGTGGTTTTATTATACGTACTTTGTTATTACCAGACAGAGCATGCTGGACCTTTAGGCTCACTAGGTTTAAATGGTGCAGGTGAGCCTGCAGATGATTTCATTCCTACTGGCGGTGAAGATCTCTGAGCGCCCGCTGCAGCTGCTATACGGTGACCACTCAGTTGTCCTTATCTTATTTTGAGACATGTTCAGTTTCCACATTTTGTTTACTCTGGTTTTTAAGACAAAATGAATGATTTAATGTTTCGAGACATTTATATATTTATGTTTTAAAATGAGTTGAGGAAAGTTTTCAATGGACGAACTATGTTTTTTTAAATAATGTTTATCTCGTAGTTTATTTCAAAAAAAAAAAAACAAAAAAATGTCTAGAGTACGGTTCGTCTCAGTTGGTATCAGAGCGGTGGTTCTAGTGGGGTACTAGCCTGCTGCGTGGAGTTTGGAAGTTGCACTTCTAGTCTGTAAGTTTTAGGATTTTACGATTAATATTTATTTTCGCATGATGCATGTTCTATTTCTGCATTAGTTTTACCTTAGGAGTTTAATGGTTAGATGCCTACTCATGCACTTAGATTTACGTGAAGGGTTTGGGTGCCAGTATGCCTCCCAGACGTGCCAGGGATCAGCAGGAGGATGATACACCTCCTCCTCCCCGACCTCCGCAGATGACGCTTTATGAGAGGGATAGCGTGGACATGCTAGCTGGGATCACCCGGATGTTAGAGAGACAGTCAGAGCGACCTGGGAAGTCGCACGAGGAGGATGTGGTTGAGCGGTTCCGCAAGCCGGGACCCAAGGAGTTTGCCGGGACTACGGATCCGCTAGTAGTTTCTATGCCTTAGGTTGCTGTTTTAAGTAGAAATGTTAGATCTTCTAGGACTTGCCTTGGGAACTTAGACGGGTAGGACTAGCGAACCTAGAAATGTTTTAGGCATCTAAACTGTTTATGGAAATCTGGATTGATGGTAAATTTGTACCTGTATTGACGTTTCGATTTCAGGCAGGATCCGTGTTTTAGGTGTCACCACCATTGCCTTGCTAGATTCAGGAGTGACTCATTCGTTCATCTCGAGTGCGTTCATTAAGAGGATGAGTATTATTCCGGAGAGCTTGGGTGTGGCCCTCGCAGTGACGATCCCGCCAGGAGAGGAGATAACGACTGCCAGCATCGTTCAGGGACTGGTGATGATGTTCCAGGGTCATGCAGTCAGAGCAGATTTGATCATATTGCCGATGTCACGATTCGACCTGTAACGCCTGGAAATCCTGAATACGTAGAAATGAGTGCATGACTAGGGGGAAAAGTATTTTTAGGAAATTATATTCTATTTTATGTGATTTATTTATAGTTTTAAATGTTGCATGACATGCATGTATGTTTTTAGTCTGTTTGTGTACCGGACGCGTGGATGAGACTATGGACGATCGAGATGAAAATTATTTGAGATATTTAAGCCCTTATATTTTTAAGAATAAATTTATTATTTTTAAGCAACAATTTTCGAAAATTGGGGTTTTTATGATTATTTTGAGGGGAACCCGTTTTTCGCCTGTAGGGCTGTTTTAATGGACTTTATTGTATTTTAAAATTGAGGAGGCCTTTTATTACAAAAATAAGAGAATTTAAATCCATGTTTAAAGTTTTATTCAAGACTTCAATTTTGTGGAGGGTTAGGATGGTAAAACTCCTTTTATTTTCTTTATTAAACACATGAGGGGTCATTTTTGTCACCACTCATTCTTTGAAACCTTAATTTGGTGTAGCCCTAGCCTCCTCCCTCCCTCATAGAGCCGTACCCCTCCTTCTTCAAGCACCCCATCGGTTTTCTTCAAGTTTTTGGTGATCCAAGGCGGTCTTGTCCCGATCTCACGTCCTACACTTCGGTAACTCGCAGATATTCCCTTTGTCCAATCCAGGCATGTAAGATCTTTTCTTTTTCTCACTATTTACGCCATATTAAACTGTTTAATGTTAAAATGCATGAATTGTATGTGATATGTTTAGATCTATGCACAATTGTTTCAGACCCATGCATGACTCATGTTTTTCATTATGGTTTTGATTTGATCTTGTGTTGCTTCGGCCAAGCACTGTTCAAGGGGGCTTGGTTATGGTTCATGGTGGTCCTAGGAGGTCTCATGGTGGTACAAGGCTAGGTGGGAGACGTCTAGATCGAGTGGTCGAATCGATTTGGAGGGTGGCTCGATCGCACCCTTTGTGCGATGCACGTCCATGCGTGTGGCCTCTCGGCCGGACCATGTGGCACATGGTTTGGGCCAGGGTTGGTCCAGTAGGACCGGCTGGACCTGGGGTGGTCCAACCGGAGGGGCTCCGGCCATGGGCGTGTTGTCGCAGCGGCGGATCCGGATCCCGTTTCCCGGGGCGCAGCGGAAGTTTTAAAACTTTGCAGCGGGAACGGTCAATACATAATGACAAATGCAGTATACATTCATAGGATGTTTTAGAGCGTTACCTTGCTGGCGTCTACGCGCCTGGCTCCGACCAGATTCACAGGGAAACTGGCACTTCAACGGTTGGCGACGGTAGTTCTCCGAATCTGGTCCACGACTAGAAACAGGACTCCTTCGTCAGCCTGCACTAGAAGACCTGACAAATTTATAACGGATGGAATCTCCTCGTCGACGTGATCGGAACAAGTCCAATCACGTGAGCAACGGCGGCGGCGGGCAGCGGCCGGCGGGTGGCGGCGCAAGGAAGGTGCGGCGGCCGTGGGAGAGGGAGTGAGGGAGGCGGCGGCTTATGTCTAGGGTTTGGTGTTGTGAGAGTTGTTGTGTAGATAATGTAGCCCTAGGTCAAGTATTAATAGACATGTGATGGGTTTGGACCGGCCCAATGGGCTTGGGTCAGGCCCAGTCCCGTATGAACATTCGGTTCAACTGCATCACCGTGGCTCCATCATACTTTCGATCGAGGATCAGATCAGACCGATCTACACAGTTTACAAAACTGAGTATTATGATGCGAAAACAATTTTTCAGACCACCTAGTCCAAAATTGCAGTTTAGCCCCTCCAAGTTTCAAGGATAGTCAAACTAGCCCAAACTTTAGGAAAATTGCATTTCGACCCCTGTTGAATTTTAGGAAGTCGCACTTTCATCCTTCCTCCTCCTATGCTCAACAAATTGAGCTCAATTTCCGTGCGGGAATCATGAAGCCAGTACTTGTGTGACCCTCAATGGTTCAGGGATACAGCTAGCCATGGGCCCACAACAATTGCGACTCCGAAATCATAATTTCGGACTGACCCAACGGACCATGGTAAAGCGCCTAGCAACATAGCCCCATGATCCCCTAGGTATCACTGATAGTGCCTGCAAGAACCAGTCGGTCATGGTTAGCGTACAGTACGGTCCTTTCAACACATATATCCCGATCAGATCAACGACCATGGTAAATCGAGAGTCGCTAGAGATCCAATAACTATGCATACATCTCGGAGATCAAATAGTGACATCACGTGTGTTACTAGGTAAACCCATTTACCTAAAATACATCTAGTACTCTGGCCAGCGATTTATCGCACTATTATCTCTTCAGATAGCATAGGATATCCACGCACAAAGAAGAGCGGTGAATCCTCGACAACAAAGAATCGACTCCTACATACATCGGGACCTCACCCAAACCCGCCACATAATGACCCCAACTGAGTCGGTAAACGGGTCAAAGTGAGGCACCTATCATGTAGAGTCTCAATGACGTTTCGAGTAATAAGGGCTAATCTGTACAACCAAGACCTCGGACTTAATCCACTCGACAAATGGTAATCACTTGGAAAGTCCGAACGAGGGTAGTTCGATAGATCACCAGGTCACTATCCATATGCATGCTCAGAACATCACAATGTTCCCTACCAATGAAACACGATACTTCACATCGCAGATGCTAGTCTCAAGCTCGGACAACCTTTGTTGTCATACAATGGCGGATCCGGATCCCGTTCCCCGGGGGTGCAGCGGAAGTTAAAAGTTGCCCCGAGAAATGTTCAATACATTAAAAACAATCAATAAACATTCATAGGGCGTTTATCAAATTGCTACCTTGCTGGCGTCTAGGCGCCTGGCTTCGACCAGTTTCACGAGGAAACCGGCACTACAAACGGTAGGCGGCGGTAGATCGTCAATCAGGTCCACGACCGGAAACAATCTTCCTCCGTAAATCTGCACTAGAAGATCTGACGGATTTTAGCACGAACGGATTCTCCTCGTCGCGCTGATCGAAACAAGTCCGATCACGCAAAAAACCGGGCGACGGCGGCGGCGATGGGCGGTCGGCGGCGGCGTGAGGCGTGTGGGAGAGGGTGGGCGGCTATGAGAGCTAGGTTGTATCTTGTGTGTGTGTCTCATGGTAGCCCTAGGTCTAATTAAATAAGTGATGGGCTTGAGCCGGCCCAATGGACCTGGGGCGAGCCCAGTCCAATATATGAACATTCGGTTCAACCGCATCACCGTGGCTTCATCATAACTCCGATCGACGATCAGATCGGATCGATCGACTCAGTTTCTAAAACCGACTATTATGATGCGAAAACAATTTTTCAGACCACCTAGTCCAAAATAGCAGTTTGGCCCCTCCAAGTTTCAAGGATAGTCAAACTAGCCCAAACTTTAGCGAAATTGCATTTTTACCCCTGTTGACCTTTAGGAAGTCGCACTTCAATCCTTCCTCCTCCTATGCTCAACAAATTGTGCTTAAATTCCGTGCGGGAATCGAGAAACCAGTACTTGTGTGACCTTCAATGGTTCAGGGATACAGCTAGCCGTGGGCCCACAACATGTTGTGACTACGAAACCACATTTTCAGACTATCCCATTGGATCAAGGTAAAGCGCCTAGAAACATCGCCCCATGATCCCCTAGGTATCACTGATAGTGCCTGCAAGAACCAGTTGGTCATGGTTAGCGTACAGTACGGTCCTTTCAACACATATTTCCCGATCAGATCAACGACCATTGGTAAATCGAGAGTCGCTAGAGATCCAATAATCATGCATACATCTCGGAGATCAAATAGTGACATCGCGTGTGTTACTAGGTAAACCCATTTACCTAAAACACATCTAGTACTCT
>KV014991.1:44068-78363 GCA_001598015.1 Dorcoceras hygrometricum | reverse complement strand
CAGGCAAGCAATCACAGAACTGAAAGGAACGAGATATAAATATATACTTTCATGGTGTAGCAAAGAATCAGCTTTACTTGCCTTATACTGGAAATCACAAAGAACAGTTAGTCTCGGCAGGAGATCTCCTCAAACACTCACGACGAGCTCCTTAGAATTTGAGATAACTAAAGATTTTCTTGGCAAGCAAAATGAGCTTCTAACTCACGTAAAATCATGATATACGGGAGAATGATTTGTAGTAGGTGAAAGTACAATGATAAGGCATGGTTAGCTTACCAAATCTTTGCAAAATTTATAAAAACTCCCTACTACTATTTTAATTTATAAACTTACCATAAGATTTTGAAAAGAACTTATCTCTCATTTAAAGCCTTTTATTTTCGAATGAAATCTGAATCAGCTCGAGTTGTGCTTGGGACGAAATCTGACTGGAACCTTCTGAATCGTGATCGAAGCTGAAAGAAAGAAATCAGCAAATAAAACAAACTGAAGCTGAAATCTGGATGCTCAGAACAGCCCATAAAAATAAAAAGTTAATAATTGTGGTCCTATGGATTTTGGGGCGCTACAACTCTACCGTCCGTACTGAAATTTCGTCCTCGAAATTTATTTACCAAACAGCTCTGGGTAAAGACTATGCATAACAGCTTCGGTCTCCCACGTAGCTTCTCGCTCTGATTGGTTTGACCACTGCACTTTAATCATTGGAATGGTACGATTCCTCAACTTCCTATTCTCCCTAACAAGAATTCTCTCGGGTCTTTCTTCATAACTCAGATCTGGCGCAAGATGGATTGGTTCATAAATCAGCACATGCGACGGGTTGGGAAAATATTTTCTTAAAGCTGATAAATGGAACACGCTGTGCACTGGAGACAGATGTGGAGGCAGTGCTAATCGGTAAGCCATCGTTCCTACTTTGTCCAAAATTTCGTAAGGACCAATATATCTCGGACTCAGCTTTCCTTTCTCAAAGGACCAATATATCTCGGACTCAGCTTTCCTTTCTTCCCAAAACGCATCACTCCTTTCATTGGAGCTACTTTCAAGAACACATGGTCACCAGCTTCAAAACTCAGCTCTCGACGTCTATTATCAGCATAAATCTTCTGTCTGCTTTGTGCTGCTCTCATCCGTTCCCTTATTTTCCTAACAGCTTCAGCTGTTTGCTCTACAACATCTGGTCCTAAACCAGCTTTTTCTCCTACATCATCCCAATGAAGAGATGTTCTGCATCTTCGACCATAGAGAGCTTCATATGGGGCCATCTGGATTGAAGCTTGGAAGCTGTTATTATACGTAAATTCTACCAATGGCAGTTTCAAATCCCAACTCTCTGGAAAATCTATGATACAAGCCCTGAGTAGATCTTATAGAACCTGAATCACCCTTTCTGATTGACCATCGGTCTGAGGGTGAAAGGTTGTGCTAAAGGTCAACTTAGTACCCAAATATCTGTGTAGACTCTTCTAGAAAGCTGATGTAAACCTTGGATCTCTATCAGACACGATCGAAACTGGAATACCATGAAGTCTTACTATTTCTCTTATATACAGCTCAACGTATTTGCTCACATCGAAAGTTGTCTTGACTGGTATGAAGTGAGCAGATTTTGTGAGTCGGTCTACTATAACCCAAATTGAATTGTATCCTTGAACAGTTCTGGGTAAACCAACTAGAAAATCCATTGCAATACTCTCCCACTTCCATTCTGGTATTGGCAGGGGCTTTAGCATCCCAGCTGGTCTTTGATGCTCAGCTTTGACCAGCTGCCAGGTTTGGCATTTTGAAACAAATTTTGCAATATCGCGCTTCATGCCTGGCCACCAATACAACTTCTGAAGATATTTATACATCTTAGTACTCCCTGGGTGCACTGAGTACGGGGCAGCATGAGCTTCTGTCATCAGATCTGGTCTCAAGTTTTCCACGTTAGGAACCCATAGTCTACCTTGATATTTAACAATTCCTCCAGCTGAGGTATAGAGATTTCCTCCTCTCTCTTCATCTTGTTTTACCCACTTTTTCAGTTGTTCATCTCTCAACTGACCCTCTCTAATCTGGTCTATCAGCGAATACTGAATGGTGAGAACAGCTAAGGTTGCAGTATTGTGACTGGGCACCAGCTCTAGCCCAAAATTCTCAATATTGTGTGCTAAGGACCTCTGAGCTGTGATCTGGGTCAATCCTATTGACTTCCTGCTAAGAGCATCTGCCACCACATTGGCTTTCCTCGGGTGGTAGCTAATGGTACAATCGTAACCTTTGACCAGCTCTAACCATCTCCTATGTCTCATATTGAGTTCCCTTTGGGTGAAAAAGTACTTAAGGCTCTTATGATCTGTAAATATATAAAGTTAATGTCTCCAGATCTTCAAGGCAAAAACTACAGCTGCTAGTTCTAGGTCATGCGTGGGATAGTTCTTTTCATGATTCTTCAATTGCCTGGAAGCATACGCTATTACCTTACGGTCCTACATCAACAAAGCACCTAAGCCCAACTTGGAGACATCGGTGTAGATGACAAACTATCCTTGATCAGAAGGCATGATTAGCACCGGGGCCTCAATCAGAGCTTGTTTCAATTTCTCAAAGCTGGTCTGACAATCTGGGGTCCATTCATATTTAACCTGCTTCCTTGTTAGCGAGGTTAATAGAACTGCTGTCTTCGAAAATCCCTTAATGAAACGTCTATAATATCCAGCTAAACCCAAAAAGCTCCTGACTTCTGAAACAGATTTGGGAACAGGCCAATCGCGTCAACTTTGGCTGGGTCAACCTCCAATCCGTCCTTGGATATGATATGTCCTAGGAATGAAACTTTCTCCATCCAAAATTCACATTTACTGAACTTCACAAACAGTTGTTTGCTCTTCAAAACTTGTAGCACGGTCCTAAGATGGTTGACATGCTCTGAGCCGGTCTTGAAGTATACCAGGATATCGTCTATAAATACGATCACAAACTGATCCAAAAACGGTTGGAAAACTCTATTAATCAAATCCATAAAGGCTGAAGGTGCATTGGTAAGTCCAAAGGGCATTACTAGGAACTCGTAATGGCCATAGTGTGATCTAAAGGCCGTCTTATAAATATCATCTGGTTTGATCTTTAATTGCTGATACCCAGATCTCAAGTCGATCTTGGAAAAGACTGTCGATCCCTTCAACTGGTCAAACAGATCCTCAATCCTAGGAAGGGGATATTTATTCTTAATATTCAGCTTGTTCAGCTCTCGATAATCTATACACAACCTTAAGCTCCCATCTTTCTTCTTGACAAACAAAACAGGGGCTCCCATGGTGACGTGCTGGGTCGTATGAAGCCTTTATCCAACAGGTCTTGGATCTGTTCCTTTAATTCCCTCATCTCTGTAGGGGCAAGGCGGTAAGGTGGTCTGGAACAGGCGCTGCTCCTGGTACTAGATCAATTTCAAATTCCAATTCTCAATCTGGTGGTAGTCCATGAATGTCCTCTGGAAAAACTTTAGGAAACTCATTCACTACCTCTACTACTGACAGTTGGGGTTTACTAACAGTAGCAAGGGGCGATAGACTTGCCAAAAATCCTATTCCACCTTTCCTTAAACAGCTTTGGATTTTAAAGCTGAAATTATGCGAGGAATTCTCTGAATCTGGTTAGCTTCAAACGTAAAATGGTCTCCTTTGGGTGGTTTAACCACCACTGTTCTGAACTTAAAATCAAACACTACCCCATACTTAGTTAACCAGTCCATTCCTAGAATTAAATCGAACTCAGGCATAGGTAACACAATTAAGTTAGCAGTAATCAAAAGCCCTTGGACCTAAGTTCTAAATCACGAAATAAACCATGGGACACCAGTTCCTCCCCTGAGGGTATAGTCACGCAAAAGCCTATGGTTAATTGGTCTGGTTTTAAGGGTAACTTCTTAGCAAACTTTGCTGCTATAAACGAATGAGTTGCACCTGAATCTATCAAGGCTATAGAGGGCATACCAGAAATCAAGATCTTACCCGTAACCACAGTAGAATCGGGGTTGGCTTGCTCAGCTGTCATAGAAAAAGCTCTACCAGTCACCAACTGCTTCGATTTTGGGCAGTTTCGAATAACGTGGCCTGGCACACCAAATCTGTATCAGACGTTCTGACCAACCCTAAATGGACCAGGGTGATTCTTCTGGCATTTGGGACAAACTGACCCGTTGTTGGTGGCAGGGAATGCACTGATAGGTTGGGGTTGTAGAGGTTTTGGCTCTTGAGGTCTCTGCTGATTCCGGTTCTGCTTCTTAAAGGGCCTCTGGTCTTTCTGCTGGAAGGTCTGCCTCTTCAATTGTCGCTCCTCCTCAACAGCCTTCCAATCTTGATCTGCCTGGAGGGCCTTATCTACAGCACCCCTGAAATCCTTGGGTTCTGTCAATCTAACATCATGTATGAGTGCAGGCTTCAAACCATCGACAAAATGTCGCAGTTTCTCTTTCTGATCTGCTCCAATCAATGGTACAAAATAGCACCCTCTCTCAAACTTTTGGACATAATCTTGGATAGTCATGCTCCCTTGATTTATCGCTAAAAATTCCCTTTTCAGCTCTGACCGCTTGTCCTCAGTGAAGTACTGATCAAAGAATACTTTCTTAAATTCCTCCCAAGGGAGATTTGTCACATCCACCGTGAGTCTAGCTCCTTCCCACCAGAGCATAACATCATCTCTTAGCATGTAAATATCACACCTGGGCCTATCCAGATCGGGCGTCTGGAGGTAGTCAAATATCGCCTCCATGGACTTTATCCAAAACTCAGCGACAAACGGATCTGTTGAGCCACTAAATTCTTTTGGCTTCTGTCTTCGAAACCTTTCCTGGGGATCGTCTAGATTGGGTCTTCTACTGGAATATTGGCCATTGTTTCTGCTCGACTGGCCTACGAGTTGTTCTAAGAGTTGTGCCATCCCAACTAGAACACTGGTACTATTGTCAGGCCTCGTTCTCACAGAGTAAAACCACACAACAAAAGCGGAAGCTACTAAAAAACGAGTAAAATTTTTGCTTTTTGCCTGACGGTTTAAAACAATATAATTTAAAATACGACAATACTCAAAGTAATCCCAGTTTACAAAATCAACCAACAAAGTCTACGAGCCCACGACAAGCAGTACAACATAAACATGTATCAAACACCTGGTAACAACCACAACTGAATACCACCAGATGCAACAAAATACAACATGAGCACACGGCATCCCCTGGCTAACTGTACTGATACATATATATATGCTATACGCTACTGGGACACTCTAACCACCACCTGGGGCACCTCCAGCCGAGTTAGCTCCACGACCAGCTGGATAACCTGAACAACACAACAGGCAAGGAAAACAAACCAAGCCCCAGAGGGACATGGGATCAAACCCCAGTACGGAGAGCAACTGAAACAGCTAAAGAAAAGCATAAGATAAAATGCAGAGGCTATGCATGAAGAACGGAACAACAACCGAAGAAGGGAGCCAAGGAACTCAAGGCATAGCTCAAACGAATCTGCAACGAATGGTGGCCACGGGGTGTGTTCAAAGTGTGGTAATGATCCACTCGCCTTGACACCACACCCGAATACCAGATGCATCAAACAGCTCAACCTGCCGTTGCACAACTAACAACACAATGTACAATACGGCTGAGATCTGAAATACAAGTGATATAATGCGTGTATGCACATAACAGTAGACAGTAAACACTGGCAGCAATACACGAAACAACAATCAGCCATCACTGCATTTACCCATGCCAAATCTCACGTTGTAACAAGCTCAACCCGTACCTTAATTCTGTGCAACGATTACCACAACAAGAGTCCCGAGAATTTTGGTTTAGACCTGCTAAACACACAACGCACAAAACATAAATCCCACGGGACACGGCACAGAACTCACGGCTGGGAGTTATACACTCAAACCAGCTATCATCCTACCCAACAACTCAACAGGAAGCTCAATAACAAAGCTCTAAGGTAAGATCTTATCTCTAAATCGAAGGGCTACCTGCACAGCGAACACACGACCAAAGGAAGCACTTTGCGATCTTACTTCCAGCTAACAACAGCTCCCCAAGATTGGTATAGAATGAAAGAGCTTCTCAAGAGGAGTCCAAAGCTACCTCGAACGTCCCAAAATGGTGACCGGAAACGACGGGAATTCGCCGAAGAAACTCACGGTGAATAGTGTTCTAGGGTTCACGAACAGAGGATAAAAGTCGGGGGAATTTGCTAAGTATGGAGTCTGATTAAAAATGGAACAAAGACTAAGCCTTGCTGCTTATATACACACGAGAAATCTGTTTAAAAATCCACCGACACAAACAGATTCCAACGCCTCTAACATAAAGATCGCTCGACAGCAACGGAAACTGTCAGGCCCCGTGCTAATCACTCAAGATAATAGCACAATTAAGCACATAATCACGGAAGCGTAAAATCGGGCTTAAAATTTTTTCGAAATATAACTGGGCCTGAACTTAAAACATCATTCAAAATATTCATAATCAAAATAAGAGTTAACTCAAACTCCAATGATCAGATATCAACAATATTCAATTCAAAATACAGATCCCCAAAATACAATAAATCACAGGGCATCCCCCGGTTCAATACATAACATAAATAGACTGGGACTCAAGAAAACGGGGATCGACCAGCTGAACCTCCACTCTGTCCAGCTTGGTTACCTGAAGATCCTGTAAATGGGTAACGCAGACCCAAACAACACAAAGCAGGAAAACAAATACGAGGTCAAGCCTCAGTACGAAGAGCTATCAAAACAGCTAATCATGCAACATGCCATAATCGATGCTATGAAATGCATGAGGGCTATCAAGGATCGGATAGCTAGACCAGTGTATCAACTGGAAATCATCTCAGTCAAGCCTCTATACCACGCACAGCCAATCAGCCGGTGGAAATCATCGGTCCGTGATCATCGGGGCCCGTCAGCCCATCATAGCTCGGTGGTAGACACTCGAATCCGGTAGTCACCACTCCGATGATAGCGTTGGACTTTTCGGGCATGACACATCTGTCGGCCAGTCACAACGTGGCTCTCAATCAGGTCATCAATCAATCTGTCAATTCAAGCTCAAGATGTATGCATGTATGCCAATCAATATTCAATTCAAAATTCATACTATTCAATTCGAATGCATACAAGTCACAGTACATGAAACAAGACATATAATCAATCAATTCATCATTTCAAGCTCAAGATGTATGCATGTATGCCAATCAATATTCAATTCAAAATTCATACTATTCAATTCGAATGCATACAAGTCACAGTACATGAAACAAGACATATAATCAATCAATTCATCATGCTTGCCTCACGTAAACACATAACAGCAATTCATAACCCGAATTATAGCCATGCTCAAAGCTGTTACGAACTGCTCAATTCGTACCTTCAATCAATTGAATTCTACCTCAACAGAATTTCAAAGGCACGGCAATACCAACAGTGCAAACCATCTTTCACCTGATATCCTCAACCACGGCAGAAGCTGTCCAGAACCTCAAATCTGTTAAGGAAACTCGACAATCAACTCATGTCTAGTTCGAATCAGAACTTCTCAGTAGCAATTCCTACGGTCAAGAACCTAACTCCGGTTCTACTTCTAAACAAAGTACTTAACATCTAATACTAAGCTTAGAACGGTAGGAATTTCTTACCCAACAGCTGGAACTAGCGGAAGAACTATAGGTTTCCACTGTACGAAGAAATCAGCAACTTCGCGATCTTCTCCAAGGTCGTTCCACAGCTTCAAATGGGTAACAATCGAAAGAGCAAGTCACAGAGATTCCAGCGCCACCAAAATCGCTCAAATCATCGGCGGAGAACGGTGACAATCGGCGGGAATTAAGTCACGGTGAACAGTAGCTAATGAGGGTTTGAAGATAGGGATAAGAAATATCGGGCTCAGAATAATTCTAAGTGTCGATCAACACTTCTATATATATATCTCCCAAATCCAATAGCTGCTGTTCTCTAAATAACCAGGCGACGTAAACAGTAGAAATCTGTCAACATATTCCAGTCGTTGCCCACAACAAAACCAGCAGCAACAACCAGTCGCAACATAAAACCAAAGCAATACCAAAACGACAGCGTAGAAACTAAACAAAACGACGTCACATGGCCTACGTCATCGTATCTGTCAACAGATACCTCGCGACTGGATAAACAATGCAACAAATCCCTCGCTGCTGGTACCAGACGCAATACTCAAAACGCAGCGTTTCCACTTAATCAAACGACGTCACTTCTCATCAGCGACTGGTTCTTCAAACCAAACACGTGTCGCTTTCTCGATCACTCTCACAATTGCACGCTTGCTGCCAGCAGCAACCATCACAAGCGCAACTACTGCCAGACGCAACACAAGATGTCACGCTCACGTCATCTCTACTGATTTCCAAAATTCACCAGACGTGAGATACAGTACTATTGACCCACGTTGACTTTCGCTACAGGAGCTTGCTGCTGACAGACTTCTCCAAAATTCGATACGTCTGCTTCTTATACTAGCACTGCGTCTGATTTCTAACACTTAGAGAAATTCGACAACTCAAATCCCATGACTAATCCTACGAAACTGATTAATCACAATTCGAATTTCTCAATCCTCACAGAAACAGTACGTAGCTGATGAAGAAATGTCCACCGACAATTTCAGCAGACGCCAAAACTGATACACAACAGATTCCTCAACAGTTCGAAGCTCACGCCAGCAACCGCAACGCAAAGACAACGAGCGCTAATCAAAACGACGTCGCTCCGCACACGTCAGCAAATCTGATCGAAGCGTTACGCTACAACAGATCCCTACAAAGCCAATACGACGTCGCACAACCCACGTCATCATATCTGATGAGCTAAACGCCCGCAACAGCGATCGCTAGCGCTGAACCAATACGACGTTGCCTCCACTAATATAAACGACGGCGTTTTGCACCCGCTACAGGAACTCGCTGGCAAGTCTGAAATAACACAAGCGCTAACAAATTTGTACACGAATCTGATCAGATCTCTCCACAAAATCAGATTTCTCCTCAAAAACTCAAAAATACGAAAACTTCCAGAATTGCTCTAAATGTGAAATCTGCTCCGAAAATGCAAAAACCTTTCAAACAGAAATCTGAACCACCAAAAATCCTAAAAAGACCAATTAATCCTACGATTAATCTTTAACACATTTTCAGGTCTCACAACTATCATCTGGGTTTTCCTCTTCTATGAGGCTACTCCTCCTACCTCTTCCTCTACTGGACATATTGATCTATAGCCCATAATCCACCACAATTGAACATCAGAACAAGCTTAATTCAAAAGATACATACTTTATAACATAAAATAAAACTCACAGCTCAAGAGAAACGATTGACGAGATTTTTCCCAACTGGAAAAATGTGTGTTTATCTCTAGGACCATGCTCGGATACCAAGTTGTGACGCCCATACCCATGGAAATCAACGAAGTGGAGTTAATTGAATAAACAAGAGGAATAGAAGGGCTGAATGCAAAATATTGTAAGTTGTATTTCCTTACAAAACCGATATACAAGCATTTGGCGCCAAAAGTAAATAGCAACAACAGATTTAAGTAAACAGACTTCTGGATCAGTTTACAAAACAAGATATTACAACTATTGGAAATCTATATTAATTCTCTATTGTTGTAATGGATCTTAATAAAGTTTTGACAAAAGATCAAAAACAACAACAGCACGAAAACGCCGGCCTTCAATAAACACACACATGCCCCAGCAGGTTCAGCTCCCGCCTCCCGTCTGCCCCAGATCTGCCTCACCTGCACCATGAAAGCTAATGAGCCTAGGGGCTCAGCAAGTAAAACCGAGAATAACAAAGGTCACTTAGTGCAGGCAGACACATACATAACTTAAGATAATCATGGTTTAAAGGAAGTCAGTTAAAACATAAATTCTTTTCCTAAAATCAGATTTGGGAAAGTAACCCAGATCTCATCTATATGTTCCTTATGAATTATGGCTTAGAAGCTCTCCTTAGGTCCAATGGCACTTGATATATCTGAATTCAGTCACAATATGGCAAAAATTGCCCATAACAATATGAAGGGGCAACTGATTCCTTCGACAGCTAGCTCACCCTTCCATCTTTTACCGCTTGTTATCTATGCCATAAGTCCTTTTAAATTGGATATTACTTCCTTTAAACGAAGTATTTGATCAAAAATCGGATCACCAAACATCGGGGTTGACTTTTTTTAGAACTCCTTCTCTTAAAATAATACGTGGCACTGAGCATATAGCTTTGATTAAAGAATGCATATCTCAAACGTGGAAAACAGATTTGACTTCGGGAATTTTATCGCTAATATGAAACAGATTTGATTATAGGAATAGTTCCGCTAGTGCGAACAGATGTGGCTATAGGAATAGTGCCGCTAGCGCTAAACAAATTTGGCTATAGGAATAGTGCCGCTAGCGCGAAACAAAGTTGTCTATAGGAACAGTGCCGCTAGCGCGAAACAGATTTGGCTATAGGAATAGTATTGCAGCATCACAGATGACATCCAAATATAACCAGCTCCGCTTATCTAACCAATACAAATTCCCGATTCGAATAGCATGACCAACTAACTTGGAGTCAAGTCCAGACACCACCATACACCAGAACGAAGGAGTTCGTAATCATACGTTAAACTTGAGTCTGTACTGCTCAGTGTTAGGACCGAAGGATCAAATCTTAATAAAATAAACAACATAACATAAGGGAGGGGTGAGATCTGATCCTATAAAAAGAAAGAGAGAGCGAGCGCTGCTACTGTTAAAAATTTTGCGCTGCTAAATAGAGGTGCAATACCTCGGGTTCTTGAACATAAAACAGAGCACCGGAGACAGATCTGGTATGTAATAAAAACATGCGGAAAACACCAGAATTGAATCCTAATAATTTCAAACGATGCAAACAGATTTTTGTTAGAAATCTGTTTAACTGTGCGTGTGTGATAACTGTGTATGCGTGTGTGCTAAATAAATATGTGTATGCGTAAGTACAGTAAATCATAAAGAATACAATAAACTGCTATTTGTTTATGGAAGTTCGGATATAAATATCCTACATCTCCCCTTCTTCCACGTCGGAAGGTTCCACTAGAAGAATTTGATCCGCAGACCAATCATCGAGCCTCGCTCCAGGTGAACTCCTAGACTCTACACCAGCCCTCGGATGTGTCAATCACTTGTTTTACGCCTATGTGAGAAAGGCTACAAACACAGAGTTTAACATCTTCGTGCTTGGACGGGATCTGATTTTGTATTGTTTGTGATTCACTCGCTAAGCAATTTCGCACATCTCTCAATATATGCGAGTGAATCTGTGTGTGTGAGATTTTACAGTGAACGCTCAACTCTCTAAAGAATAAATCTCACACACTGGGAAAATGCTTCTACAAAAGCTGATTAGAACTCAGCAGTCGACGCTCGTTGTAAGATCCTCTCTAATGGTGGTCGACTGCTTCGTTCCTCTATTTTTATTCCCTATGTTTTTGCACTGTGCTTCGTTCCTTATGGAGTGATCTATTTGTCTTCTTCAAAATCTTCGTATAAATAGCTTCTCTCCAAATATGGCCGTTAGACAGTAGATTCAAATCCCTTCTGCGCTTGTCAAGGCCAATTTGTCTTCTTCCCAAATTGGTGCAATCATCCTCTGTATATTGTACTATTTCCCAGAATAGTACAAATCTTGTCCCATTGATTTAAGGCATTTGCACGACTCACTTTCAGCCATTGATTCTTTCCATTTAAGCGATTGATTGCGTCTGAATGTATACTAGCAAATTTTTTAACAGCTGTTCGCTCAGCTGTTGGTTTTCTTCGTATCGCTCATCAGCTATTGGTTCTTCCTGTATATCTCATCAGTTGTTTTGTTGTTCGTTGTTCCAACAGCTGATTCACCTCTATTGATCAACATCTGATATGTCAACAGCTGCACAACAACATCTGGTTCGTTTACTTCTTCAACAGCTGATTCAACTCCTGAGTTGTTTACGTCTTTGCGCACCAGCTGTTTCATCTTTTCTACACAACATCTGATTCATCTTCATCAGCTGATTCAATTTCTCTTCACATCGACGTCTGATTCATTTACGTTTGTGCAACAGCTGATTTATCTTATCCAACAGCTGATCACAACTATTTGATTTAACTTTGTTGCAACAGCTGATTCAACATCTGTTATACGTCTTCATCAACTGATTGATCTTTATCAGCTGATTCATCTTCTGGACAACATCTGAATATCTTCTGTTCAATTACTCCAACTGTTGATTGACATCTCTTCGCATTTGTTCCAGCTGATCCATTTACGCGTAACAGCTGGTTCCAGATTTCTTCTCAACTGATTAACATTTGTTCCTCATCTGAATCATCTGCTCCACATCTGATTCAGATTCCTCTATGCATCAACGTCCGATTCCATCTTCTGCTTGCATCTTCAGACTTCTACTGTTCATCGGATTTCTCCTATCTTCACATCTCTACGTCTGATCAGACTTCACACTTCAAGACTTCGCTCTTCATTTCCTGTAGACTTCTCCATCAGACTTCATCAGACTTCTTCTAATATACTCCAAATCAGATTTTCTTCACTTCATCATCTCTGCCAGATTTCTCCTCTTTCAATCTTCCAGATTTCTCCTACTTACGTCTGATCGAACTACTAGAACTCTCGTTAGGTGATGCAGCTTTCTTCAGATTTCTCTACTTGTTGATCTTAATATCTGTACACTACGTAAAGACATTAGAAACACAATAATAGGTTTTGTGTAATTCAAAACACAGATCTGGATCTGTTATCCAGATCCATCAATCTCTCCCTTTTTGATTTACACAAAACCTCAAATAACATATGCATGATCTAACAATTCTCTCCCTTTTTGTAGGAATCAAAAAGGAATCGAAATCTTGTCTTCCCGAAAAATTTTAAATAAAGCTCTCCCTACACTGCCACAACAAAAACAACGTGACAGCAGGAATTTTACAGATTTTGAAAATCAAAACAGATTTTGGAAAACAAATAGGGAACAACTGTATGCATGAATGATATGATTTTGAAAAAGCTGATAGTGTTCTTCTACTTTAGCTTATATATGCAGATGAAGGATTAATAAAACTCTCCCTATCTTTTATAATATAAGCTCAAATCATTTTTAAAAGCGAAGCACCAGCTGAAATTTCGCAAAAACTATCAGAGCACATAGACAAATTTTGTTTCAAATGCGTTTTAAAATAAGTGCTCGTTCAAGAACAACCTGCTCTGATACCACTTGTTAGGACCGAAGGATCAGATCTTAATAAAATAAACAACATAACATAAGGGAGGGGTGAGATCTGATCCTATAAAAAGAAAGAGAGAGCGAGCGCTGCTACTGTTAAAAATTTTACGCTGCTAAAGAGAGGTGCAATACCTCGAGTTCTTGAACATAAAACAGAGCACCGGAGACAGATCTGGAATTGTAATAAAAACATGCGGAAAACACCAGAAATGAATCCTAATAATTTAAAACGATGCAAACAGATTTCTGTTAGAAATCTGTTTAATTGTGCGTGTGTGATAACTGTGTATGCGTGTGTGCTAAATAAATATGTGTATGCGTAAGTAAAGTAAATCATAAAGAATACAATACACTGCTATTTGTTTATGGAAGTTCGGATATAAATATCCTACATCTCCCCTTCTTCCGCCTCGGAAGGTTCCACTTGAAGAATTTGATCCGCAGACCAATCACCGAGCTTCGCTCCAGGTGAACTCCTAGACTCTAAACCAGCCCTCGGCTGTGTCAATCACTTGTTTTACGCCTATGTGAGAAAGGCTACAAACACAGAGTTTAATGTCTTCGTGTTGGACGGGATCTGATTTTGTATTGTTTGTGATTCACTCGCTAAGCAATTTCGCACATCTCTCAAAATATGCGAGTGAATCTGTGTGTGTGAGATTTTACAGTGAACGCTCAACTCTCTAAAGAATAAATCTCACACACTGGGAAAATGCTTCTACAAAAGCTTATTAGAACTCAGCAGTCGACGCTCGTTGTAAGCTCCTCTCTAATGGTGGTCGACTGCTTCGTTCCTCTATTTTTCTTCCCTATGTTTTTGTCACTGTACTTCGTTCCTTATGGAGTGATCTATTTGTCTCTTTCAAAATCTTCGTATCCAATTTGTCTTCTTCCCAAATTGGTGCAATCATCCTCTGTATATTGTACTATTTCCCAGAATAGTACAAATCTTGTCCCATTGATTTAAGGCATTTGCACGACTCACTTTCAGCCATTGATTCTTTCCATTTAAGCGGTTGATTGCGTCTGAATGTATACCAGCAAATTGTTCAACAGCTATTCGCTCAGCTGTTGGTTTCTTCGTATCGCTCATCAGCTATTGGTTCTTCTTGTATATCTCATCAGTTTTTTGCTGTTCGTTGTTCCAACAGCTGATTCGCTTCTATTGATCAACATCTGATATGTCAACAGCTGCACAACAACATCTGGTTCGTTTACTTCTTCAACAGCAGATTCAACTCCTGAGTTGTTTACGTCTTTGCGCACCAGCTGTTTCATCTTTTCTTTACGCAACGTCTGATTCATCTTCATCAGTTAATTCAATTTCTCTTCACATCGACGTCTGATTCATTTATGTTTGCGCAACATCTGATTTATATTATCCAACAGCTGATCACAACTATTTGATTTAACTTCGTTGCAACAGCTGATTCAACATCTGTTATACGTCTTCATCAGCTGATTCATCTTTATCAGCTGATTCATCTTCTGGACAACATCTGAATATCTTCTGTTCAATTACTCCAACTGTTGATTGACATCTCTTCGCATTTGTTCCAGCTGATCCATTTACGCGTAACAGCTGGTTCCAGATTTCTTCTCAACTGATTAACATTTGTTCCTGATCTGAATCATCTGCTCCACATCTGATTCAGATTCCTCTATGCATCAACGTCTGATTACATCTTCTGCTTGCATCTTCAGACTTCTACTGTTCATCGGATTTCTCCTATCTTCACATCTCTACGTCTGATCAGACTTCACACTTCAATACTTCGCTCTTCATTTCCTGTAGACTTCTCCATCAGACTTCATCAGACTTCTTCTAATATACTCCAAATCAGATTTTCTTCACTTCATCATCTCTGCCAGATTTCTCCTCTTTCAATCTTCCAGATTTCTCCTACTTACGTCTGATCGAACTACTAGAATCTCGTTAGGTGATGCAACTTTCTTCAGATTTCTGTACTTGTTGATCTTAATATCTGTACACTACGTAAAGACATTAGAAACACAATAATAAGTTTTGTGTAATTCAAAACACAGATCTGGATTAAACAACAATAATCGCACTAAAAATGCTGGAGAGTTTAAAAAAAAAAACAGAATTCAACTCTGTGACCCCGAAACATTCATTTTAAAATCAAGCAAGAGCAAGAGCATAAGCTAAAACTTGGGCGTAAAACAGGCAAGAAATCACAGAACTGAAAGGAACGAGATATAAATATATACTTTCATGGTTTAGCAAAGAATCAGCTTTACTTCTTATACTGGAAATCACGAAGAACAACTGGTCTCGGCAAGAGATCTCCTCAAGCACTCGCGACGAGCTCCTTATAATTTGAGAGAACTAAAGATTTTCTTGGCAAGCAAAAGGATCTTCTAACTCACGTAAAATCATGATATACGGGAGAATGATTTGTAGTAGGTGAAAGTTCAATGATAAGGCATGGTTAGCTTACCAAATCCTTACAAAATATATAAAAACTCCCTACTACTATTTTAATTTATAAACTTGCCATAATATTTTGAAAAGAACTTATCTCTCATTTAAAGAATTTTATTTTCGAATGAAATCTGTATCAGCTTGAGTTGTGCTAGGGGCAAAATCTGACCGGAACCTTTGAATCGTGTTCGAAGCTGTAAGAAAGAAATCAGCTTAAATAAATAAAACTAACTGAAGCTGAAATCTGGATGCTCAGAACAGCCCATAAAAATAAAATTTAATAATTGTGATCCTATGGATTTTGGGGCGCTACAGAACAATTCAGAACGGAGCATCGTATTCGGCTTAGAAAAGAGTACAACCTAAGCGCAACTCAAAACTGTTGAGGAGTGTATATCAGTTCAGATTAAAAAGTGTAGATCAGCTTGGAGCTTCATAATCAGATCAGAGCAAAATATATCGGAATGGAGATTCGAATTAAATTATATCAGCTCAAATGGAAAGAGAACAACTTAGATCAAGGTCAGATCAAGAACAATTCAGATCTCAAGTACAGCTTTCATCTTAGAGCTTACAAGTTTTCAGATGAGAGTTTACAGCTTGACAAGTCATCTTCAGACCACGGTCTAGATATTATTAAAATAGTCAAGAGACAACCTAGAGGAGCATTTATGATGATCAGAACAAGTTACGGTATTACGTACAGAGAGACTTTCGGGAAAGTCGAACGTTTCCACTTTTGATTAAAAAGCAACTGGATTTTGCAGACAAATTCAATCCTCAGATCAAACATTAAATGAAGCATTTATTGCGGCGTACCATTGTCCTATTTGAAAGAGGAGTGTTTCTACTGGCTTCATTTAATGACGGTTTGAGCAGAAGATTATATATAGATGACAAGCTGCTAAATAAAAAAAGAAGAGAGACGGTGCATGCTGATTGTTGATCTTTGATATCAAAATTTATCGTCGTCGTTACAACTTAGTTTTAAAATTATAAGTTGTCGTATCCTGAGTTGTAACAACACTCTGTATTTTCTCTTTCAAGTGTATATGTGAAACAGAGTGTGTAAGAGTGTGCATAGTTTAGGCAGCTCAGAGTTCATATTGTAACAAAATTACGTATTATCTGTATTTGTTTGGATAGTGCTAGGAGTTCACACAGTTGAGGCTGGTGTTACCAAGCTGTTATAGAGGCTGTAATAATCAAATTCTTCTAGTTCAATCCTTCCTGAACAAGGAAGAAGGGGAGACGTAGGAGTTTGAGCTCCAAACTTTCATAAACAAACTCTCGTACCTTATCTTGTTATTGCATTCATTTTATAAGTTGTTCACTATCTAATCGAGTTATTTCCGCACATTTATTTTGTTACTCGAGAGGACAGATTACACTGAGACTCTTTGAACTGGTAAATCAGCTCTAAGTTAAGCCGGAGGCTTGTAAAATATTTTCAGAAAGAGTTTTCCTGAAAAACTAAGGAGTTCATTCATCACCCACTCCCCCCCCCCAAACTCTTGAGCTTACATTTTAACTCTTTTTGATCCCAACAGAATCCGATTTGAGGATTATTTGAGCAATTATAAAAGTAGAAAGGGACTTGTTGACATGTTGGATGAGGACTCGACAAGGTGAGTTTCCTTAAATTATTGAGTTGTTACAAGATTTGATCTTAACCATATCTGATCACGGGATTTACGACATTTTCCCCTTATTTTGTGTGTATCCAACGTTTATCACTTTCTAGGGGTGATCAGTTCCTGAATTGTATTCGAACAGGTAGATGATTTTGGGATGTACTGGGAACTCATCCATCACCTAGTGCAGGATACAAATTTTTGATAGTATACGCCTAGTGGTTTGCTCATGTGAATGCATCCGAATGTCTATGATGTCGATCTAACACCACCCGCACTACCTACATGCCGCGTTTACCACCCCAACTACTTGCCTAAAAAGCTCAAGTATCATTATCCTTATGAGGTTTCAGGATGCATTCACCAAAATTAGGGGTATCAATAGTGACCCCACCCCTCGCCTCATTTGGTCTAGATGAAAAGTAAATTTTAGACCATTGAGGTTTCGAGCACTGAACTTATCTCTTTATTTTCACTAAAAATTTGGGCTCCGTTTGGACACGTTTTTCAAAAATATTTTTTTATAAAGTATTTTAAAAAAAATTCTTGTAAAATGTTTTGAAAGTTTTTTTAAAGTTTAGTATGCGTTTGGACAACTATTTTATAAAAATATTTTTAAATTAAAAAATATTTAGATAAATATTTTAAAAATGATTTATAACTAAAAATAGCATTAAAATAACATTCAAAAAATAATCTAATAAAAATTTAAATTGACTATTCGTATAAAGTTTACATATATTTTGTATTCTAAAAACATTATAAAACATCTTTCACTTGTTCTTAAAAATTATACTTCAAAACTAGTTTTTCAAAAATATTTTTCAAAAACATTTTATAAAAATCTTATCCAAACACATATTTTAAGTTTTTTAACTTTAAATACACTAAAACGTTTTTAAGAAACATGTCCAAACGGAGCCATGGTGATCTATGTGACACTTGTTAATGGCCGTTGATATGCATTCGGACAGTTAGAATCTTCTGACTCCTCGGCTTCCAATGTGTCTGTTCGGTTTCCTGAGGTTATCTATGTCATTGAATTTAGGAAAATCCTACGGTCAACATTGTCTATTATAAGAGGCTCCTCCCCTTCATTTTCACTTTTAACTATCCCCTATCAATGCTCCAAATTTCTAGCATTTCCCAAACTACTGCGTTTTTTCTTCTCCTCATCACTCTTTAGTAAGTCCTTAGATTATTTACCGGTTAGACTAGACATGTCATCCCACAATGAGAGAGTGGTCCAAAAGTTAGCAGATTTGTAGATGCCTCTTCTACCTTTGGTGAGGAAGTAGGGAGTTTAAATGCCCAAGCAGCAGGGAAAATTCAGTTAGCCCAAATCATTACGGATGAATTGTGGCTAACTGTTGTGTGGTGTTCGTGGTATGAAGTTAAGGCCTCAGATAGAAGGACATACCCATAATTCGGAACAGGTAGGGTATGTCCGATGAATTGGAGGTGATACTCCCTAAGATCGGGGAGCGATCTCATCTTCCCCATCCTGGTTACCATTCCTTTAATGTTACCAAATATATATAGGTCTCGGGTTTTCTTGTGGCCAAACATATCCAAACCCTCTGCGACCATTTAATCATTAGTCCTAGCGAATTAACCCTGTATTCCTTTGGTTCTTTGCTAGCCTTGAGAGTTCTTCAATAAAAATCTAGGATTCTATCTATCAAATAAGCCCAAGCACTGGTCACGGATGAGCAGGTATTTCTATATCAAGCACAATGTTAGCCAATGGAATCCTTGGTATTGTGATATGACATAGGCGAATAGTGCCATTGTTCGAACTCTCCCAACACCGTTCAAGAATATGACCACACAACTTCTTAGCCACTATGAGCGTTAAGTGCTTTGATGCATAAACACTAATCCAGGATGATTTGCTCTGTCACTTTAAATTTTGCAAGAAAGTAGTCGATGGAGAGGGAGACTTAGGTACAACTCTTATGTCCAAGCTAACTTCCCTATTTTCTCTCTGTCTTTTTTCCTAAATTATATTCTTGTACAAACGATAGAATACTGAAGTTTGGGTTGCTCAGGTCTTTCAAGAAGAAAATAAGAGGCTAAGGGGTCTCTAGCTCCCAAACCCTATTGTTTAATTTTTTTTTTTGTACTAAAAAGATGTTGTTTAATATAAGATCATTTTTACTTTCTTTAGAAAGTGTTTTTTTAAGAAAAAAGAAATTTGGTCTCCCAGCTCCCAAACCCTAGCAAATGATGTTAACCTAATCAGGTTTTTGCCAAGCCCGAACGACTAAAACTAAGACTAAGTAATGAGTGTACAGTCGAGCAGGGTCTCTGCCTGGTTTGAGAATAAACGTTAAAGTTTTAACTAAGTAACGAACTTATAGCCGAGTAGGGCCCAGTCTGATAATAAATGTTAAAGTTTTTACTCACCATTTAATAGGAAGAAAGATAAATGATCAAAACATTTCTTTACCGGTTTAAAAGGTTTCTGGAAGAAAGATTTTTCAATCGCTAGGATAAAATAAAGATCATAATACTGGATAAAAATATTTTCCAGAAAAAGGTCTCCCTTATAAAATAGTGCTCTTGGATAAAGTTATTCTTCCACATAAAATTTTTTTTCCCGGATAATTTTTTTTTTCCCGATAGGATAGTTCTTCCGGATAAAGGGCTTTCCAGATATATATGATATTTTTCTGGAAGAAGTAGTTTTTCCAGAAACAATAGTTCTTCGAAATAAAATGATTTTTCTGGATATTATAATAAGATTCTTCCAGATAAATGATTTTTGGATAAACTAGTCTTTCCGGATACAATAATCTTCCGGATAAAATGGTTTTTAAAATGGTTTTTCCGGATATTGTAGTTAATCAGAATAGGATAGTTCTTCGGAATAAAATTTGGTTAATAATTTGATGTAGCCAAATTATCTCAGCCGACGAGCAAACACCACCACGTCGAGGAGCTCGGGCACGTCGAGCGGCAGGGGACTGGATTGTGCTTCTTCCTTGATGTCTGCAACCACAAATAACTGGTCAGAGGGCACCGGAAGTGTGTCCGACGAAGCCCCTCCGATGCTTAAGTCAGGCAGAGTGCGAGAGCGAGATAAATATATGCTAAGTGCAAAAGTGTGCAAGAATGAGTGTGTGTAGAATGAGTGTGTGTAGAATGAGGGAGCGAACCTGGTATTTATAGAGGGGCTAAGGCGGTGGAAGAGAATATCTTGGCGAATATCCTCCGTGATCCTCGGGATCCTCTTGCCTAAATAAGGAAAGGCGTATCGACCCAGGATTCTTTAAATAAGGAAAGGCGTATCCCTGCGGGATTCTTCTACACAAGGTAAGACGTATCCGGGGCGGACTCTTCATCACGTCGGGACATAGTCCTCGTGAGATATTCCCGAACAAGGTAGGGGGCCTCGGTCCATCTCCCGTGCTCTTCATACGAAATCCTTGTGTGACACCCGATCTTGGTAACGCACGTTGGGACTTCAGGTGAGCTGCTCGGTCCTCGGGTCCCGAGGTGATTATGGGGGGCATCAGGAGTATCCCTCGCCGCGAGTCCTAGACGAAGAATTGAAGTATAGGAGTAGGCATGGTCTAGGTCGGGACCCGAGGTGATCACCCACAATTCTGAAGGAAATCACGATCCCCGTGATGTTGTACTGCGACCATCGATAAGGAGACACGTGGACGGCTGGATTGAGGTCGGGTTGTGTTTTCGGGAGAAAACCATAATCCAGGTGACGCTGCATCATAGCCGTTGATAATATTTCAGCGAACGGTTAAGATTGAGGAGGCCTGACGACCGAGGTGACGGTTAAAGTTCCCTAGGTGATCTGGGCCGTTGATGAGCAGGAGATCGGGCGGTCACGATCATCCTCAGGTTCCTATAAGTATTTCGAACTGCACGCTTCATTTCTGACTTTCGCTTTTCCCTGTGTCGTTACTCTACAGAAATTCTCTCTCGCTCCCGAGCTTCCTTGCTGTTTTCCCGATCTCCTACCCCTACTCCAGTAAGTCTCTCTTTTAGAATGTCGTCTTCTACTGAGAGCCCCGTCCGGAGCATAGTGAACGCTATAGATAGTAACCCCGAGATCCTCGAGGTAAAAGAGCCCTGGCTTCCCGACCAGGCCGAGCTAGGGTCCAAGAATGCTCCCTGGTACGAGGAGAAATCCTCCAATCTCAGGTCGTCGGATATCTCCTTCATCAAGGAGAAGGGGGAGGATGTTTGACAATTTCGAGGTAGTTATCTCCGGTCCCGAGGATAGGGCCAATCTCCCCCCCGAGACTTCCACACCTTCTATATTAACCAACTGGAGATGGGTCTTAGGTTCCCTCTCCCGAGGTTTATCGCTGCCCTCTGCCAGCATATTAAGATAAGCCCGAGCCAATTAGCTCCCAACTCGTACAGCTTCCTTCTGGCCTTGGGCGTACTCCTCCGCTACCACAATCTTCCCCTAGTCCCTTTCTCATGCAACTGGTCCAGGTCAAGAGACTAGGACCGGGGAAATTTTACCTTTCGCACAAGGGGGATCACGTGTTTATCAAGGGGAACCCGAGTTCCCATAAGGGTTGGATGAGCCGGTTCTTCTTTGTGAAACGGTTTGGGAAGAAGAGGGACCCTTGGAAGTGCGAGATGCACTGGTGGGACAACATGTTTACCCTCACTCCCCGAACCCTTCCTCGACGCCATGCGCGGTAAGAGCTATAATGCTCCCAAGCTTATCCAGGAAGATCTCCTATGTTTCTTCGGTTTCAGCAGGAGGGGGGTCGGGCTGGTCGGGGACCTCGGTATAGCCGTGTCTTGCCTTAGCCGCGTCCTTATATTGTACCTGAGCTCGTGCTTGCTGGAACTAACATTTATTTTGTTCCTCCATTTGCAGACGAACGAATGGGCAAGGTAGAGATGCTGAAGCTGATGGAGGAGGAGGCCGCGGCAGGCTCCTCGGGCGCTGTCGCGCCCTCCAAGAAGGCGCCGAAGAAGAGGAGGGCCTCTACTCAACCCGAGAAGGAGGCCAGGCACGAGAAAAAGAAGAAGAAGGAGGCCTCGACTTCGGAGGCCCGACCTGAGCGTATCCCTGAGGAGGGCCGGGATCCGATGCCCCCGAAGCATCAAACCGAGGATCGTCCCAGATCCCCACCGGTCATCACCATTGCTGAAGCCTCTTCCCCAAAGAAAAAGGGGCCCGGGAGAGTCCCTCCTCTCGACTACTCCGAGGACCCACTGGTGGCTTCTTCGTCGGGGGCAGTGGCCACAAGGTACATTTGCCACATGGCCCCTGACCGGGATATTAATTTGTTGAGGAGGCCGATGACTCAGAGGCTGTGAGTCACTTCGCAGCCCAACTTACCTCGGTATGCTCTTGATTTCTCCGGGCTTTAGCTTCCCACTCGTCTAATACTAACTCTTGCTCCCTGTGCAGGCAATGGCTTGGGGGGGCGAGGTGGTAAGACGCCTCACCCGAGCTCACCGAGCTGTGACTACAATCCGTCGGTCCTTTGACGAGACGATGGGTCAACACGCCGAGCTAATGGCACGACTGGAGGAACTGGAGGCCCTCAAGGTTCAAGAGCAGAGGGCGGTCGAGGCCCGGGAGGAAGAGTTGGAGGCTCAGCTGGCGGTTGAGAAGGCTGCCCGGGAGGCGACCAAGTCCGAGCTCGACGCCGTGCTTGCTAAGAAAGCTGTCGTCGAGATCGAGCTCGAGGAGACCAAGGCCCACGCCGAGGAAGAGGTCGGGCGGCTGAAGAGCGAGGCCATCCACACGTGGGATCTAAGCAAGGAGGAATTTCTGCAGTCCTCTAAGTTCGAAACCCTTTGCGTGAAGAAGGCCTTGTGCTACTTCAAGGATGGCTTCGCCGGCTGCCTGGATCAATTCCGAGCTAACGGCTACTCTGAGGAGGAGCACCCAACTTCCTTCCTTGACACGAAGAAGGCCTTGATGGAGATGCCCGATGAATACGCCGAGGAGGAAGAGGAGGAACAGCGCAACGCTGATGTTACCCCCCCCGAGTTACCCCCCCTCAATGATTGTATCTGCATTCTCCTTTGCGTTGTAACTTTTGTGTTTAATGAAAACTTTTCCTCTTATTTCATTACCCGAGTTGCTCCATTGCGAGATAGCCCATGTTGTAAATAGAGCATATAATATAAACTGTAAGTGGGGTAACCCGAGCAGTAAGCAGCTTATGAGTAACCGAGCGAGATAATATTAACAAGTCGAGGGAAGTATAATCATTCAAAATTGAATACCGTAGTCTAAGCACGCATGACTGATCAGAAGCTCCTTAGCGTTAATATCTAGTGGTCGAGTTTACAAGGGGGAGCGCTCGGATAGATGCGCCGTTTGCCCTTATTTGACCTTGTTATCGTGAGTTGTCTGCTCGAGCTGGTCGGGCGTTTTATATAGCGATACTACCTGAGGAGGTGCCAGCGCGGAACTGGACTTAGGTGCCGAGCTGGTCGGGCTTATGCGCTCACGTAGAAAGGCTACACGAGGAGTGGCCAGTACGGAACTGGACTTTGAGTGCCGAGCTGGTCGGGCTTATGTGTGCGTAGAGAGCTATGCAAGGAGTGGCTAGCGCGGAACTGGACTTAAGTGCTCAAGTGGGGTTGCCATCGAGGAGGTGCCAGTGCGGAACTGGGCTTAAGTGCTCAAGTGGGGTTGCCACCCGAGGAGGTGCCAGTGCGAAACTGGGCTTAAGTGTCGAGCTGGTCGGGCTTATGTGTGCGTAGAGAGCTACGCGAGAAGTGGCCAGCCCGAAACTGGATTTAAGTGCTCAAGTGGGGTTGCCACCCGAGAAGGTGCCAGTGCGGAACTGGGCTTAAGTGCCGAGCTGGTCGGGATTATGTGTGTGCGTAGAGAGCTACGCGAGTGGCAAGTGCGGAACTGGGCTTTAGTGCTCAGGTGGGGTTGCCACCCGAGAAGGTGTTTGCTAGTAAAGACCATGAGTTGAGAGAATATAACTTTTATTCCATAAAGCAGCTTTTACAAATAATAAAGAACTTAAGCATAATACTTCCTAAGATGAATAATATTCCATGGCCGACGTCCTCTCTTCTCCTGCGCATCCTCCAGATAATAAGCGGTGACTCCAGCTTTCCCGACCACCTTGTATGGCCCTTCATACTTTGGATCCAGCTTTCCTCTGTCCCCTTGATATTGTATCCTCCTCCAGACGAGGTCTCCTAACTCATACTTCCGAGGTCTAACTTTCTTGTTATAAGCCTGCTCCATTCTCCTCTGGTAGGCTGCTAAGCGTACCACGGCCCGAGTCCTCCTTTCATCGAGTTGATCCAGCTCGTGGCTCCTTATCTTTCCATTATCTTCTGCATAATCCATGACCCAAAGACTATCTTAGCCGATATCTGCTGGCAGAAGTGCCTCTGTACCATATACCATGCAATAAGGCGTTTCTCCGGTAGCTGCTCGGGTAGTTATCCGATAAGCCCATAATACACTTGGTAATTCGTCCACCCATCTCCCTCGAGCTGAATCCAATCGTGCTTTTAGGGCTTGCACGATGGTTCGATTGGTGACCTCTACATGTCCATTGCTTTGAGGGTAGGTCACCGAGGTGAAGACTTGCTCGATCTTCCACTCCTGCCACCATGCTCGAACTTTAGCTCCACAGAATTGTCTCCCATTATCAGAGATGAGTCACCGAGGTATTCCAAAATGACAGACAATATTTTTCCACAGAAATCTCAATACCTCAGCCTCAGATATCTTTGCTAAGGGCTCTTCCTCCACCCATTTAGAGAAGTAATCCACGGCGACTAATAAGAACTTCTTCTGCCCTCCAGCTGGTGGGAAAGATCCCACAATATCCATGCCCCATTGATCAAACGGGCATGAGGAGATAATAGTCCTCAGGGGCTCGGCCGGCTGTTTTTGTAAATTAGCATGCTTTTGGCAGCCTTGGCAAGATCGGACAAGAGTAGTAGCATCCTGTTGCATAGTAGGCCAGAAGAAATCAGCGAGTAGAGCCTTCCGAGCCAAAGCCACTGCCCCGAGGTGATTCCCACAACATCCCTCATGGATTTCCCTCAATACATACTTGGCCTCGTCGGGCCCAAGACACTTCAGTAGTGGTCGTGAGAAAGACCTCTTGTATAATTTATCATCCAGGATAACGAAGCGTAGTGCTCGGCGCTTGATCTCACGAGCACGACGTGGGTCGTCGGGCACTATCCTTCGCAGAATATACTCCAAAATAACATGTCTCCAATCTGAGGTCGGTACTGCCTCGTGATTCTGCCCGACCTGATAAACTTGTGATAATAATTCCTTCCCATGTATCTCTTTGCCCGAGGATGGGGCAAGGGAGCTATCCATTCTCGCGAGTTTATCTACCTTTTCATTGCTTTCCCGAGGTATATGCTCTAGAACCACCTTAGAGAAGGCCTCCGTTAATTTATTCAGAGCCTCCGCATACTTCACCATCTTCTCATTCTTGATGTCGAACCTCTCATTGCTCTGTTGGACCACCAACTGGGAGTCAGAATAGAGTAGGACCCGAGCTATTCCATATTCTTCGCTGCCCGGAGCCTGACGAACAAGACCTCATATTCTGCTTCATTATTGGAGGCCTTGAAGTCGAGAGTTATTGCTAGACTTGTTTCTTCCCTCCAGGGGGACACCATAACTATCCCGACGCCACTTCCCGATGAGCAAGAAGATCCATCCACATAAACTCTCCATCTCTCCTCTTGCTCGAGGTGCACTGTTTCTGTCGAGAAATCTGCCAATGCCTGCGCCTTAATCGCTGCCCGAGGTCTGAACTATATATCATACTCGCTGAGCTCGGTAACCCACTTGACAAGTCTTCCGGAGGCATCGGGGTGAGAGACGATTTGCCCTAACGCGCTATTAGTAAGGACAGTGATCGGATGAGATAAGAAATAAGGTCTGAGGCGCCGAGCAGTAACAACCAAATCCAGAGCCAAATTCTCTTGTGTAGTATAATTTAGTTCGGCCCCCTTCAGAGCATGTTTACGAAATACACCGGTTGATGCATCTGTCCTTCCTCCCGAACTAGAACTGAACTGGCGGCTTGCGGGGTAACAGCCAGATAGACAAACAAGGGCTCCCCGAGTTCGTGTTTGTTGAGAACGAGCAATCCCTTCAGGTACTCCTTCAACTCCTGAAAAGCTTTGTCGCTATGCTCGTTCCACTCAAACTGCTTGGCCTTGCGAAGTATTTTGAAGAAAGGGAGACTTTGGTCCGCAGACCTCGAGATAAATTGGGAGAGAGCCGCAATCCTCCCTGTCAACCTCTGTACCTCTTGAATATTCCGAGGTGGAGACATTGAAGCCAGAGCTCGCACCTTTTCGGGGTTAGCCTCAATTCCCCGACGACTCACCATGTAACCCAGGAACTTCCCTGTCCGAGCTCCAAATAAGCACTTGTCGGGGTTTAGCTTGATTTGATATTCCCGTAGAGTGTGGAAAGTCTCCTCCACATCAGATATAAAACTCTTCTCCTCCCGAGACTTTATTAATATATCATCGACATATACCTCGACGTTCATCCCGATCTGCTCTTTGAAAACATTATCCATCTGCCTCTGATAAGTGGCCCCTGCATTCTTTAGCCCGAAGGGCATAACAACATAACAGAATGTTCCATCGGCAGTAATAAAATTGACCTTGCGCTGATCCTCCTCGGCTAGCGGGATTTGATGATAACCCTGATAAGCATCCAGGAAGCTTAGCAGCTCGTGTCCCGAGGTGGAATCGACGAGCTGATCAATCCTGGGAAGGGGATAACAGTCCTTGGGGAACACCTTGTTCAAGTCTCGAAAGTCAACACACATTCTCCATTTCCCTGTAGCTTTCGGCACCAGAACAACATTAGATAACCAGGTAGGAAAGTGTATCTCTCTGATGTGCCCGGCTTGCAATAAGTCCCCAACCTGAGCCCTAATCACTGCATCCTTCTCGGGCCCGAAGTGTCTTCTTTTCTGTATAACTGGTCGAGAGCACGAGGAAACATTCAGCCTATGCTCCATTACTTCGTGCCTGACCCCCTTCAGATCGGACGGGGACCAGGCAAACACATCCTTGTTCTTCTCGAGGCATTGTACCAACTGTGCTCGTACATCCTCTGGAAGAGTCTTTGCTATCTTGACAACTCCAGCTGGGGGAACGAGGACTACTTCTTCCTCCTCATCCTATGTGGTCAGGTGGAACTCATTCCCAACCACATTAACTCCTCTGTCCTCTCGAGCCCTTGGATAGCTTGGGCCCGAGTTTTAGCTACATTCTGCTCCACTCTCACCTCTTCCACATAACATTTCCTCGTCATCTTTCGATCTCCTAGCACCTCCCCTACTGAATTCCCGACTGGGAATTTAATCTTCTGATGTAGGGCCGAGGCCACAGCTAAGAACGCGGCCATGGCTGGCCTTCCCAGAATGACGTTATAAGAAGAAGGGGCATCCACCACAGTAAATTCTACTACTCTAGTCTTCCGGTGCTCGCCCGATCCCAGCGAGAGAGGTAGCTGAACAACTCCCACTGGCTGCAGAGAATGACCCATGAAACCATACAGAGGTGTATTCACGGGCTCCACACGATACTCCCCGAGGTCCATCTGATCCACTGTGCTTTTAAAGAACACATTGACCGAGCTCCCTGAGTCCACAAAGATGCGGGCCACTTCATAGTTTGTAATCATTGCCCGAATAACCAGAGCGTCATTGTGTGCTTCCACATCCATAGGTAGGTCCTCGGGGCCAAATGAGATGATGGGCCCCGAGCAACTCTTCTCCACCTCCATAGTCTCCATCCGACGACACCGGGCCTTCCTCGCCCGATTAGAGTCCCCATCAGTAGGTCCTCCTGATATCATGTTGATAACTCCCCGAGGTTTCGGTGACCTCCTCTCACCCCGGGAAGGTTGCTGATCTTGTCCCCGAGGTGTTTTCTCCAGACTAGGGGCCATGTTATTGTATCACCCACTATCTTCCCTCCTGAGCCTATTCTCCCACCGACGTGGTGATGGTCCCGGAAATAGGATCACTAAGCAAATAGGAGTTCAGAAGGGGGGGGGGGGGTTGAATGAACTCCTTCAATTTTTCTATTTCAAAGTTCTTTTAAAACGTTTGGATCTCAGTTATAAGCAAACTTCTCAGCCAACAAAATATGTGCGGAAATAGGCCGATTGGTTTGTGAACAAATGAACAATGCGCAACTCAAAATAAATGCGTAAATAAGAGATTGAGTCGAGAGTTTGTTTCTGGAAGTTCGGATATAAATATCCTAACGTCTCCCCTTCTTCCTCCTCGGAAGGTATCACTAGAAGACTTTGATACAAGTAGACAATCTACAAGCACCCGATCCCAAAGCCAACAGCCTTGAGAACTCCTAGCACCTCACAACGCTTCACGCAGACTTCGCTGCTGGTGATTACAAGATTTGAACGATTTACGAACTTCTTAAAAGACAGTTCGTTTACAGACTCTATCAAATATATCAATGAGAACACGAATCAAGAGACTGTAAATATCTTCTGGTATCAACAAATGAATAACCAGAAGATTGACTCGAAAGTTTATCTAATGAAGATCAAAACGAAATGTTCTTCGAGTCTTGAGCTTTTGAAAAATCAACGAAGAGAAAGCTCTGTTTGAATTTTGGCAGCGTTACAGTAAAGATGATAAGCGATGCATGTATTCTTCAAAGCCGCTGCTGATATTTATAGGCTTCGACTGCAACGGTAACATTAATTCTCCAAAGGAAATAAATCCCGTTTGAATTACTGCCAAAATAGTACACCGTAATCTCTGCTCCACTGCAAGGACAAACGCTCATCCACAGAGCCAATTTGTCTTCTTTCCATTTTTGTGCAAGCATAGAGAAACGGCCACTGTACACTGTACTATTCACCCAAAATAGTACCTAAATCGTTTCCTTCATTCCAGGCAACTGTACGATCCAATCAAATCTTTTCCTTATAAGCCAACGATCGTATTTCAAATACTTAGAGCTTGCGCGTGAAATTACTTTGGAAATCAGCACTTACATCCATCATCGTTGTCAAAAGCTTCGACTGGAAAAACGCTTAGAAGAATTCATCTGCTGATATGCGTACGCGTTTTTCCATCTGCTGATTCCTTTAGCAATAAACGATGTCGTGTCAACTTAATCAAGTGACGCCGTTTTGCTAATATAGAAATACATCTGCTGAATAACAACAAGTAGAGCATCTGCTGGTTTGAAGTCACTGTAGCTGTCTGCTGATATGTCAAAAGAACGCTTCTGCTGAATCAAACAAAACGCTGTCGTTCCAACTAAACCAAACGCTGTCGTTTAGCAAACCTTAGCAAAAACCCGCTGAAGCACAAATCGGTATCTGCTGATCGCGACAACAACATCTGCTGATCTACTCAAACGATTCTACTGCTGAAAACACACGAAAGCTCCAACTGCTGAACTACCACTAGAGAAACTCCAACTGCTGAAATGCTACTGAAGATAGAATAAACTCCTGCGACAACCGATTGTCCAAAATCATCTTAGCTTATTTTTGTTATCACCAAAACTTATAAATATTGTTCTAACAAATTCCCCCTTTTTGGTGATGACAAAACTTCAGCAGCCGAGACAAAAGATATGCAAAAATAAATTGCACACTATCTGCTGGAAAACACATTTTATTAACCAACAAAAATTGTACATAGGATGTGTACAAGAATTATCAGCAAATAATAAAATCTAATCTTTTCTTCTTCTCTTCAGCGACCTTGCTTCTTTCCTTCTTCTTTCACTGTCTCTCTCTGCTGCTTCTTGACTCAAAGCCCTGTTGGCATCAGCATCTAGTACTGTCTGAACAATTCGCCGCTGAGCCATTTGAACTCTTTGCTCAAAAGTTGGAGTTACTGCACTGCCTGTAATTTGAGTAGCAGCAGGCTGTTGAGGCCCTCGGCTGCCACTTTCCCCCTTTTTGTCAGCACGGCCCCTATGGATGTAATCAACAAGCTCGCTAAGCTGGGCATGAATCACACTATGATTCTCTTGTGCCTGACTGTGGAATTCAAGTAACTGGTGGGAAAGGGCTTCCTTGTTAGCCTCAGCTTCCTTCTGAATATCATTCATGCGCGAGATCATGATGTCCACTTTTGCGTTAACAGCAGCCACTACTTGACGAACATCCGCTAGTCCTTGAAAGATAGTAGCATTCTGAGTGAGGACATTCTTGCGAAATTCGTTGAAGCGAATTGTGTGAACATCATCCAGAGTGCGAACTTCTTGACGTGCTCCATGAGATAGACTCTTGAAAATATCAGCTTGATCGCGCAAGGAGTCACACACACTCTGCTCAAGCTTGTGCATTCTAGAAGAGATATCGCTCTGAGAGGCAAAAATTTGTTCTGACAGAGCGGCTTGAAAATCAGCAAACACAGCAGAAAGATCCGGAGAAATAGTCGGATGAGAAGACGCAGTCGCATCGATATCTGTATGATCAAAATGAAGCGAAGACGAACTGCTGGAAGAAGAAGACGACTGCTGCTGCTGCTCCAAAGCTAACTGTACACGGGGAGCAACTGAAAAAGAATCCTGAGACCTCTGAACACTGCGCAAAACTGTCTTATTCAAAGCTATTGCCGAAAGAAACTCATTAATCTCTGTACTCTGAAACCAACTGAATAAACTCATATCGACAAAAACTGAACAAAATTGCGAAACTCTGACAGCAAAAACTGTAGGCTTGGTAGGAGCAAAACTGGAAACGGATTCACTCAACTGCAAAGACCTGCAAGATCGAATAGAGCCAACCGGTATAAGTCTCTGTGCACAGAACTCAACAGCCTCCAAGCATACATCTGCCCACTGCTTCCTTAACAGCTTGAAAAAGACACTCATAGTGGGTAGAGTGTCATCGTACTGCCTCTGAAGAGGAATCTCAGTAGACACAATCTTCCTGGGGATTTTAACCCACTTGTCAGCACACGGCTCTACTGTCCATACTCCATCCACCAAAATCATAGTTCGAATCCAGCACAACGATCGAGTTTTTGTGTTGTTTCTGGCAATAACCGTGCCTCGATCGCGTGGACTTCCCTCAAACACCGAAGAGCAACAAGGCTTAGTCCATGTAAGACCAAGAATGCGTGCTTCCTTAGCTAATTCCTCTAATAAAGAAAGATGGAGGGCCGAGAGAAGCTCTATAACCTGAATATCCACAGCCGTAGAACCTTGGCCTGGAGCAAAATTAGCCCGCCATGCCTCCAAAAATTTAAACACCAAAACTGTTCTGTATTTCAGCAAAATATAAAACTTCCGTTGAATAGCTTCCTGAGGAGACTCAGTTTCTCCCCAAGATAAAACTTGTTCCTCCTTTTTGTACATCTCTTCAAAATTGATTGAAGCAAATTTCCTTAGGCTAAAAGAATGAAGGAATGTTGCGACCTCATCAATAACTTTCGCCCGCAAATCCACCAAAAGATCAATATCGGCGCAGATTAAAGAATAGTGCTCCTTTGCCGGATTGTCCTTGACAGGGTATTTCTCCACCAAAATCTCTTTCCCTTTATCATCAGCAGGGATTCGAGGAAGATGTTTGAGAAACCAGGTCCACTTCGTGACACCCGGAATCTTGATCGCTTTGCCCATTGAAATCTTCGTAACTTCCATGCAAGTGGAGGGCAAGGGAATATCAACTGGAATTGACAAGAGAATATCATCCAGTGACGTTAGCTCATCAGCACTAATCGTATCCACTGCAGAGATTGAGGCCTCAAAATCCTGGACCTGCTGAACGTCATCAGCAGGAGCAACATCAGCAGTTGCTATATCTTCATCAGTGTCACTTTCCGTGACCACTGGACGCTCTGCTTCCCACTGTTTGACAATATCATCATAAGGCAGATCAAACCAGTGCTTTGCCTCTGTAACTGCTGGTTCAGCGGTATCAGCAGGTGCATCAGCTACTCGGGTCTCATCGAGCACCTGCTGAATAATCAAATCCACCGCATCAGCAGACGAGCACCTGGGCTCCTCAATATCCAAAGACTCCGCCATCTGCTGAATTGGAACAGCCTCTTCTGCCACGGCCACCATCTCCAAGGAAGAAATAGAGGAAACCGATTTCTTCTTGACCGTCCTCTTCTTCTTGGGTACTGCTGCTTCAACATCGTCAGCAGTTCTTTTCTTTGAGACAGCCTTTTTCGTTGCTGCCCCTGTGACCTCCTCAGCCCCATCTCTATCATTGATGGAAATAAACCGAAGCACTGTCTTCTTAGAAAGAATTTTAGAGGCTGGAAACGCAGAAGATTCCCCCAACTCCACAGAAGGGAAAGTCGCCAATAACACACTGATCTGAATCGCAAACCCTTTGGCTTGCTTCGACTTCGCAGAAAACATCTTCTTCAGAACACCAAACAAAAATTTCGCCCAATTTATCTTCACACCACAAACCACCGCCGTTATCAATGAAAACTTTTCAACAGTAATGGCGTTGAAGGACCCAGCCTTCACAGAAATAGCTTTCGCCACAATATCACACAGAAGGCGATAGGGCATCTTCATTTGATTTTTCCTGCCCGATAAACTGATAGGCTCTCCAGAGAAGAGGAAGCCATTTCGATTGTAGATCGTCGAAAAGAACGCTTGTAAAATCTTTGCAAGGAAAATATATGCGCACAAGAGAATACGAGAGAGCAAATAAGCAAGGTAAAAGACAATGAACAGTTAGCGCGTAGAATATAAGGAATACGAAAAGTTTTTGAAGTGAGAGAATGTTGATGTGACTGTTTGCATGGAAAGACACGTGTCAACCATCCGTTAACGCGTACAGTTTTGAAAAAGATTTGAAACTTTTCACAAACTTTAGATCGTACGGTGAAAAACATTTTCCAAATTTAATCAAATAAAGCATAAAAGAAAGATAACTTCGCGCCAAGGTAAATAGTCACATCTGCTGATACAGTAAGTGTAAAAACACTACTGCTGATTTAATATTGCGCTGAGGGTGGCAAGTGCTGATATCTTATAAGCATCAGCAGTATACACGCAACTGCTGATTGTTTTCAGCAGCAACATATTCTGCTGACGTCACACTTATTAAATCAGCACCTGATTTCCCCTACGACTAAGATACTCCAAACGCATGAAATGCTTATTTCAGCAGGTAGGTTAGTCGTTCCCCCTGAACAACGAACCTGCTGCTGATTTAAGCTATGGCTTAACAACCTGTAAAAGCGTTAGTGCACAACGAATTAAGGCAACTCAAGAAGACCTAAAGAATTTCTAAAATAAGAAAACTTAGCGTCCGGCAGAGGCTTTGTGAAAATATCAGCTACTTGCTGCTCAGTTGACACATACTCCAGCCGAACGTCCTTCTTCAGCACGTGGTCTCTAATGAAGTGATACCTTATATCGATATGCTTGGTTCGTGAATGCAGCACAGGGTTCTGAGTGATGGCAATCGCACTTGTGTTGTCACAGAGAATAGGAGCTTCAGAAGCATCAATGCCATAATCCTTCAACTGATGTTGAATCCATAGAATTTGAGCGCAACAACTGCCAGCAGCAAGATATTCCGCTTCAGCAGTTGATGTGGCAATTGACGTCTGCTTCTTACTGAACCAAGAGATCAATCGATCCCCTAAGAATTGACAAGTACCACTTGTGCTTTTGCGATCAATCCTGCAACCTGCGTAATCTGCATCACTATACCCAATTAGATTAAAGCCTGAGTCTTTGGGATACCAAAGACCCACGTTGGAAGTACCCTTTAAATATTTGAGGATACGCTTAACAGCAATATAATGTGATTGCTTTGGCTCTGCTTGGAATCTAGCACACATACAGACAGCAAACATGATGTCTGGTCTGCTAGCAGTTAAGTAAAGCAAAGAGCCTATAATTCCACGATACAAAGATACCTCAAT